>LPNX010502443.1:56862-101782 GCA_001517045.1 Pseudotsuga menziesii | reverse complement strand
CGGGCCCCGCTACCCCAAGAAATACCTAAAAAAACGTGATGATGACATCATCATCACGTTTTTTTACGTATTTCTTGGGGTAGCGGGGCCCGTCAAAAGTATGGCGAGTGGGTCATCATCACGTTTTTTCAGGTATTTCTTGGGGTAGCGGGGCCCGTCAAAAGTATGGTGAGTGGGTACTCGTTGGATGCAGAATTTGATTCCGCATCCAACGAGCTCTCTCAATCGAAATTTGAGTAAAAACGCAGGGAGATATGTTGAAAATACGAACAAAAAAGGTACTTTTTTTTATAATACCTATCCCCAAATTTATATGAAAAAATTGTTTAAGAGGTGCTCCCTTTTTGAATTTTAAAGCATTTTGATTGGCTAATACATGATGACATGGAATTTGTATTATTTTTGGAAGGCCCATTTTAAATTGAAATTTCCTCTAATGTGGAGTGAACATGGATATATTTTCAAACTCAAGATACCTCCACTATCATACAAAATGCGGCAAAGAGGTAGACACATTGAAAAGTATAGAATAATTAGTAGATTGTAAATTGAGCCATATACCAGTCCTATTTTCTAGTCACATGGGAAGAGGCTAGTCAAATCTAGTATTTAGAGAGACCACGAAAAAACATTTATTTGTAGATGTAAAATCAGACAGCCCATAAAGAGAACAATATGGTGCATTTTTACCACTCCAAATCAAACCTACCAATGCATATAGCCAACTACAAAAAGATACTCCAGTCATGCCTAATATTTTTGCATGACATTTTGGCCTTGTTTCTGCAGCCACAGTTGTATCCGAACTTTGTCCTGCTTCTGTAGGAATTAATGGCATATCTAAATCATCAAATCCCAAGGAAGATAATTTTTTTGGCAAATCTAGAAGAGGCATTTTTGACCCATTGAAAAACTGAGTGGATCCATCCCGATTCCTAACAATGAAAAGTCAAAATATCAGATTTATAAGTCCATAGGTAGAATGCAAGTTATAAATGATAAAAATACATTGTTATTCTAATAATCTCTTCAAGTTCAAATCTCACCGGCAAATCTTCATGCAGCATCAATAATTTAGCTTGTAGTTCTTGCAAGTAAAAAATGTACCTGTCAGGGCATGCTACTTGGATGGCCTTGGCTTGTCGCCATGGTTATGGATTGTTGCCTCACTGCAAACAACTACACAACACTTGTTATAGAACAGTGATGCTTAAGTACACTAATCCAAAACCATTACTCTAATCAAGCTATGAAACTAACCTGGATCCATAGGGGATGCATTATTTGATCGAGCACGTCCCCGCTTGTTGAGGTATCGAAACTCAAATGGTTTATATTCAGATGCATGGACGTTCAAATCAATTTCCAAACCACTGTATTGTTTACTTCTTCTTTTCCTTTTTGCACGGCTAAGGAACCTCTTCTTCCTCTTCAAAGATGATCAAGAGCACCCAAACTAGGTGTGAAGTCAAAATCATCATCCAAAAAATTATCAAGCAAACCATTCAATTGGTTCATCTTGCACAAAGTAGTAGGGGGGTTGTTTAGAAGAAACTATAGTTTCCTAAACACCTCCTCTCTAGCCATATTAAGTTCCTCGACGTATGCATCAACAATATCAGTGGGAGTAGGTGTCATGTTGGCATTTTCATCACAGTTCTGGGGTTCTATACTTATTTCGAGAGGCTGATTGAATGTGTTAGCCACTGCATCTTGACCAAGAAATAAATTTGAATTTCCTGAGTGGAAATATAGCCCATTGACTTTATAGCAAGCTTGCAAATGTTTGACTATGCTATGTTAATGGCAGCTTATGGAGCCTAGCTGATTTGATGATAGGTTGGTTTGTTAGTAGCAAAGGCTTATAAACAATCCAACCAAAATATCACTTTAAACATAACTAGTTGGTTTGCAACTAAGTCCATTCACATTACGGGGACAAGCATTGTGTTAAGGCATAGGTGGGATATGGATCCCATAAGATTTAATCATAGAGTGGTTGGTTGGTAGTGTAGTCTCATAACAACCTTTCATCATAACATCAGTTTCAGAAATTGATTACCCCGGTCAATATCATTCCAATGTTTTACTAGTCAATATCCAAGTTCAATAATACAATGTGAAAAGTTACTTTTGACATATCATAACAATTAACCCCATTTCATAAATTTTGGTTTTGTTTTATACTGTACACAATTGAGAATTATAGTTTTGCAGCCTTAAGTTGTTAGCTGTATTAGGGAACTATTTAAAATGAGTCCTTAACAATTGCAATTTATTTTATATAATAGCCAATTTGTAAGATACAGTGTATTGCACCTTTCTACAAGTCAATGGCATCCTCAGACTAAGGCATTAATTGGTCTAATTATTATAAGTATGCATAAAGGATACAACCAAATAACTGACCCCAAAATTCTAAACACCTCCATATTGGTCATGAAATATTCCTTTGAGGAGATGGCTGCATGTTGTCAGTTGATCTTTGTACATAACAAATCCAATATCTATGTGAAAAGTATTTAAAGATTATAATGGATAATAAATATTGGTTTTATGATGCCACTTGTCCATAATTGGGCTTCAACTGAAATAGTTTGTTAGTTTTACAAAGAGAGCTTAAATAGATGGAACCATGGTAGATGAGCTCCAAAGGTGGTCAATGGCCCAATTCTGAGCAAGATGGAGGAATGTTCGTTGATACTGTCAAGGTTATGAAGTGTTGCATGAGAAAGTGAAACCATCAGTCAGTTAAATTTTTAAGTGAAGACAATGCTCTTAGTTAGAAAAACATTGTCAAGTTATGAATCTTTAAATGAGAACAGTGACAAATAAAAGATGGATGCAGTTTTCCCACAAAATCAGAATTCAAAATTATATAACTGCAAAATTTTAAGAACTACGAGACCAATAATGTTAGCTGGGATAAGCTTTATTAAGTAATAGAAAAAATTCATGTTGTTAGTAAGGATAAAGTTGTTAAACTGTTGTTTCTTAACAAGTAATTCAACTCATTGTCCAGCCAATATAAATGTGCTTAAACATTATGAAGGGAGCTTTCCTGAAGGTGAATTTTGTGGTGCTTCTTCAAAGAGTACATATAAAGTTGTTAAAGTGTTGTTTCTTAACAACTAATTCAACTCATTGTGCAGCCTATATAAATGTGCTTAAACATTATGAAGGGAGCTTTTCCGAATGTGAATTTTGTGGTGCTTCTTCAAAGAGTACAATGGCCAATCTGTTAGTAAGGAAACTAAAGGTTGGATTTCTTTATATGCTTCCTACTTTGAAAAACAAAATGAATAAAACCTACACCTCTGCCATCTCCTTTATAGACTAGATGCTACAATGAATATGGACACATGCACAACAATGCCTTAACTAGAAGTATTACACCCTAACCCTAAGTTCCTTCTATTTGACATACACCCTAATGGGATATACCAATATTTGAAGCATTCCATTCTATTAAACTTTCTATCACCTTTCAAACTTTATTTATTGTTTTGGATTATTCAAGGCACTTTCTTTTATATACAGAAGCATTCCATTCTATTAAACTTTCTATCACCTTTCAAACTTTCTTTATTGTTTTGGATTATTCAAGGCACTTTCATTTATATACACAAACATTTATGAGGACATAATTTTTGCATTTTTATTGGAGAAAGATCATAAAGGAAACTTAAAATTGATTTCTTTCGTGGGAAAGAATTGTAAAACACAATAGTTGAACCATTTTGAAGTATAAAAACATGTCTTCAAGTTGGATTTATTGATAACCTATCACATGTGTTTGTTGTAACATAACCACCCTTTTTATAGGAGTTAATAGCTCTCAAAGCCCTGGCAAATGAAAGTGTGTTGGCTACTCAAGTGTCCATTTTTTACCAATGGTTTATGTCCATCAATATACTGATATAAAGAATTAAAATAGATATGAGAGCTGACTTTAAAACCCCAAATGGCATATGAAACCTCAAAATGTAGATTGACTAATTTTTTTGCAGTCAATTGTCAAAACTTGAAATTGACATATCTCAGAAATGGCTCATCCAAATCACATGAAATTTGGCATTAATAAGCATTGTACTGAGATGAACAAACTCTATAAATTTCATGTCACTCCGTTGCATGGATTTGGAGAAATTGACCACCGTAACCTACAGCCAATTTGTATTTATCTCGATATCAGTGAATCCATTTTCTTTGAGTTTTGGTGTGGAGATGTACTATATTGAAGGAAACATGCACACAAAATTTCAGCCAAAACTGATATGTCACTTGGGAGAAAAACTCTGTTGTCACCTACAGCCATGTCTTTTATCTCCATATTGGTGCATCCATTTACTCTGATTTTTTGTGTGGAGATGTACTATTTTGAAGGGAACAAGCACACAAAATTTCATCCAAAATCGATTTTTCATTTGGTAGAAAAACTCCATTTTCACCTACAGCCATTTGTCTATAATTTCAGAAATTGTGCATCAATTTGCTCTGATTTTTGGTAGATATGTTTTTCTTTGTGAATCCGCTGCAATTTTGTTCATAACTTTGATCCTCCAAGTTTGACATGGAATTGTTTAGCATGCCATACAACAATAGCTCAGCCCTGAATTGGATCATTTATGAGCATTTCATTTATTGCTGGTAGGGTTTGCCATAAGCAACTTTACTGCACTTTCTACATGCATCTTCAAGTTCTTTATTGCCCTAATTGCATTGGCAGGTATATAAGACACTAGTCTGCTTGAATGCCACCACTTATATACTAAAAAACCTTTAGACACATCATGTCATTAATTTGATTCTTGGATTTGCATTTAAAGGGCATATTAGTGATCTTATTTTAGGGACTCCACCTGTGCTCGAAAAGAACCAGCAAAAAAGAGAGGAACAATTGTGGTGGTGACAATGGGCAGCATTCCTAAGTCAGCCTTGTGTATTGAAGGGAGATTTAAAGGAGGCCTTACATAACCACCCTTTTTATAGGAGTTAATAAAAAATTAAAATAGATATGAGAGCTGACTTTAAAACCCCAAATGGCATATGAAACCTCAAAATGTAGATTGACTAATTTTTTAGTAGTTGATTTGTCAAAAACTTGAAGTTGACATATCTCAAAAATCGCTCATCCAAATCACATGAAATTTGGCATGAATAAGCATTGTACTAAGATGAACAACCTGTATAAATTTCACGTCACTCTGTTGCATGGATTTGGAGAAATTGACCACCGTAACCTACAGCCAGTTTGTATTTATCTCGATATCAGTGCATCCATTTACTCTGATTTTTGGTGCGGAGATGTACAATATTGAAGGGAACAAGCAGACCAAAATCCAGCCAAAACGGATTTGTCATTTGGGAGAAAAAATCCATTGTCACCTACAGCCATTTGTCTTTTATCTCGATATTGGTGCATCCATTTACTCTGATTTTTGGTGTGGAGATATACTATTTTGAAAGGAACAAGCAAACAAAATTTCATCCAAAATCGATTTTTCATTTGGTAGAAAAACTCCATTTTCACCTACAGCCATTTGTCTTTAATCTCAAAAATCGTGCATCAATTTGCTTTGATTTTTGGTAGATATTTTTTCTTTGTGAATCCGCTGCAATTTCGTTCATAACTTTGATACTTCAAGGTTGACATGACCTTGTTTAGCATGTCATACAACAATATCTCACCCCTGAATTGGATCATTTATGAGCATTTCATTTATTGCTGGTAGGGTTTGCCATAAGCAACTTTACTGCACTTTATACATACTTCTTCAAGTTCTTTATTACCCTAATTGCATTGCCCTGTATATAAGGCACTAGAATGCTTGAATTCCACCACTTATATATTGAAAAACCTTTAGACACATCATGTCATTAATTTGATTCTTGGATTTGCATTTAAAGGGCATATTAGTGATCTTATTTTAAGGATTCCCCTTGTGCTGAAAAAGAACCAGTAAAAAGAGAGAGGAACAATTGTGGTGGTGATAGTGGGCATCATTCCTAAATTAGCCTTGTGTATTGAAGGAAAATTTAAAGGAGGCCTTACATGATGCACATGACGTAAGACATGGTATAGAGTATACACTACTATGGAGGAAAATCATTCACCTTGGAGAGGTTGCTTAAGGACATAGGTCACACATGGCACATTAATAAAGGTCGATTACATACCTTGTTGATGCGTGCTATCCCAGTAAGGTTACCATGTGGACTTTAACCCCAGTCAAATATCAAATTAGGGCACTCCTACCTTGTTGGAGGCAATCCTTGAGTGGGATGCATATGAGCACCTTCTTCCTATGCAACCCAAATTGCTTGAGGAGAAATTTCAAGTCTAGAATGAACACATTTAGAGGCTGCACATACAACCAACAACTTGTTTTCACTCTGTTGATGAAATTGTCATTGATGCCAACATGGATGTCATTGATGCCACCACCTTGCTGAAGATGTTGAAGAAGTCCTGCTGATGATGCTGAAGACCCTGGAGATAGTTTTGAGTTTGACAAAGTATCAAGTAGCAACTGAGCTCTCGGTGGACTAAGAACCTATGGAGGAGTGGACTGAGGCTGCTCAAAATTGCAGATCTAAAATGTTGCAGACAGGCAGCTCCAATTTTTTTTTGGTTAACATACAGTCCACGTTTCTTTTGATTGATGTGAGCAGACTTTAGCAAATTCTTCGTGCTTGAACAGCATGATTATTGGATTTTGAGGTGATCAGATCTTGGTGTTTTCTTTGAGATAAAAACAGTATAAACATGATATTTTCTATACAGTAAAGTCACATGATTATCCTCAGCTCTGATCATCTACAGAAGAGAAAGGTATGTACAATGAGAATTGTGTATTATACAGTGATGTGAGCATACAAAGTGTGATGTAGGTGATATGCAAACAAAACATGTATATGTGGTGTGTACAAGTGAACAGTGCACCGATGATAGTAGCATAAATAGTATGGTGATATACAGGATTGTGTAATATGGTATATATACAGTGCTATGTGAAGAATTTACAGCTTGTGTTGGGTAAGTAAATGACATGCAGTGAATATAGTGGTGATCAGTGATGAGAAGTGCTAGAGATGGATTATAAAACAATAGGCAATACCTTGTTGACCTTGTGAAGTCGGCCCAGAAGAAAAAATTAGTGCTATGTCGGCCTCGTTAATTGAGGTATGTCGGCCCAATGAAATATATTAGAAGTCGGCTCATATTTAAAATTAAATTTTTTTATAGCGGGTCGGCCCCCAAATTAAGGTGAAAATCAATATAAATACCCCTCTCGTGCTCTCATTTGAGGGTGTGGAAATTCGGTGGAGTTCTGAGTTTTTCTGTCTGAGGCAGCCGCAACTTGACTGTGGAAGAGAGTTCGTGGGAATTTTTTTTTTGAGCTCTGAGATGTTCTACTCGCTGGCTGAGGAAATTCGTGGGAGCAGATGAACATTTGGCAGCAGCAGATAATTCGTGGAAGCATACAGCAGACAATTGTGGGAGCCACAGTGACAAAAAGAACAAATCTGATATAGCTCGAAATTCAAATCAGTCTGAGTGGCAGCAACTAGAGTTTGATGTATATCTCTCTGAAATTCAGGTGGAGCGTGTAGTTCTGATCATAAGCTCAATCCTAGCTCTGAAATTCGTGAAGAAACATAACAGCAGAGAGTAATTTTGAGGTAGCCGCAGTCAAGAAGGAAACATTTATAAAGTTTTTTTTTTCTCTCTGAAATTCGGGCTTAGAACAGACTTGAAGCAGCTATGAATTCAAGGTTAAGACTGTCACTGAAGCAGCCACAAGAGTAAGATCAACAACACGTCTAAAAATTCATCAGCAATATGATCTCTCTCTAATCTCGGGCTTACTGAAGGGGTTGATTGCTACTTTGAATTCGTTGAGGCAAGTCAAGTATGAACAACAGATCAATAGCAACAGTATTTGAGCATTGGGTTGTACTAGTGGGTTGATTTTTTGTTTATGCTTGGGGAATACCCTCAATGCCTTGGCATGAACTTACATTGTGAACATGGGGATACTAAGATGTGAAAGAGCTATGATAATGTACAGTGATGATCTTGACAAGGCAATGACAAGTTAAAAACATGTTCATGGAGAGAATGGTGACATGGCTGTTACAGGATGATGAGCAGAGGTGACTGAGTGACATGTTTCTTTTGTGTACAGTTTCAGGCTTGAAATTGAAGGTTGACAGTTTTAATGAATTTTCACAGCCCTAGTTTGCATCTGAATATTGACTAGGTTTTTGAAGCCTTCTTCCACAGTTTGAGGTAGATGACAGTCCCGAGTTTGACTGCGAGGATGACTGTCATGTAATACACAGTCCACATTGATGCTATTGCACAATGAAGAAGCAAGTCTGAGGAAGAAAATGCAAAGGAAAGATCAAGGCTAATTAGGATCATCTTTAAGATCTAGAAAAGTGTTGATGTGATGCACTACAACAGCAATACATAACAGATGATGCTTTGATGGAGATGGTGTTGATACATGACTCCTCTTTGAAGATCTCAGCCAAGACTTGAGAACTCTAAGCTTGGGGGTTAGACACAGCATTGCAGTGATCGCATTATGAAGTCTAGACAGTCCAAGTTGTGAAGGAAAACAGTTCTTGGAGGAAGATTACAGTGATCTGAGGTAAGGAAAGAATAGGATCGAACTAAGGTTTGAGTGTGGTAAAAGGTATGTGTCCTTCAAGTCTGATAACTTGGTTTTAAGTCTATTGTTTATGCTACATGTGGTTGTTATATTTTGTCTATGAAAGAGGCCGCAAGTTGAGGCATACATAGACTAGGTTTGGGGCTGTCCATGGACAGAAAATGAGGTTGAAGATAGACTGTGTTTTGGACAGTGATGTGTTTGAAATTGGTAAGGAAGAAACAGGTCTCTGAAGTATCAAAGAAGTCTTCCTCAAGTTGATAGAGTTTTGATGGCAGTAATACCCTTGGAGTCTGCTGCAGCATAAAACATCTACAGTTTCAAGTCCAAGGATCTTCTACAATAACATGTGGTAGCAGTTTTTGAAGGTTTTAAGGCAGCATCAGGAAGAGGATACATAACAAGTCTTACAGCAGAAAGTCAAAGGTTTGCTACAATAATGTGTGAAGAATTTTTGTTAATACATGCTTTATGACTCTAAGATGATGAAGATATGATGATAATAAAGAGATGAGCAGTAGTTATATGTATACACAGTGATAAGGGACAACAACTTGACAAGATGAGCAGACAGTGTATGGGCAAACCTTGTCTAACAGCAAACTTAACAGGAGTATTGATGCCAACTCTGTAAGAATATAGTTACAAAACTTGTGAGGCATGTGAGAAGCCTTCAATGCAACTCTTGAACAGTCTTTAGCAAACCTGGAGCAGTACTCTGTTGATAACAAGAATTGATAGTGACAACTAACTTGACAAGGGATAGAATAATATGGTGCATGTATGATCAGATTCCTTGTGATAAAGAAATGATGCTAGTGACAGAATGTTAAAGAGCAGACTTTGCAGTATTGCAGCAGTATAGATGACCGATGAGCAAGGTTACAGCAGAGTGAAGAATGATGATCAGAGAAGACAGTGAGCAGCAGATATTGACCAGTAGATTGATGAGATTGACCAACAGTATTGGTCAAAGATTGACCAGCAGCATAACAGATTGATGAGCCAGAGATAAGTGTTGGTGTGATGTGACAGTGATAAAAATGTATTGAGACAGTATGCTTTAATTGTAAATGCAAGCTTGTCTTGCTTTTGAGGTCAGAATACCTCAAACCCTTCTTAGCAGGGTCTAAGAAAACCAGGCAGGGTCCTGGATGCAGAGTAGGTGCTCTATGTATCAGTAGGTGCTGATTTTGCCTAACGGTTGTAGCCGAACCAAAACTAATATAAAAAGATTACAAATTTATATGGTGTGGTGTTCTTCTATGTTATGGTTATTGATGAGTTAAATGCTATGATATGTGAATCATGAAGTTTATGAAATGATTATGAGATTGGTAGAATAATGAAATGATGAATTGGTAATTAAGTGTGACAGGTCAAGAAAAGTTGTAAAAATTGTTTTACACTGATTCACCCCCCTCTCAGTGTCTACACACTCTTGTTGCATCAAGACAAGAACTTGTTACAACACAACAAGAACTGCAAGAATTAAATTTTGTAACTGGTAAAATGTACGGGGAAACAATATGGTAGAAGGAGGTTTGCATGCAAGTGAGCCTGTGATAATTGAGCTTATGCAGTTACCTTCATGTAAATCAAATGATGGGTGTTGCAAGGAATTCAAGACCTTTTACCTGCGAGGAAGAACAAGAAGTCCAAGTGCTTTGTGGAATAATGTTAGCATAGTTGAATATTACACGATGTTGTTTACAAAACAAATTCAAACCAAGAGATGATAGACATGATGTTGTTCGTCTGTTTTGTAATTTGTTTTAAATTATGGTAGATTCGGTTCAACTTTAAATTATGGTGTATCTTGGTGGTTGGGAGGAATGATTATTATCCTTGCCACCAAGGTTCAATTCTTTTAGGTAACATTATGCTCTTGTTGAGCCCCTATGTAATGATTGATTGCATTATGTAAACTGGTCATACCTTGACTCTCTGGAATAGCAGAAAAAGGGGGAAAATCAGCCCTAAATGGGGTTCCCTTTGAAAAAATAATGATAAACTATTTCCTTCCATGTTTCATAGCAAAAATGGGCTCTTTTACTAATTAGCTTAATGGCTTCTATGTTACCTCCACTTGCTCTTCCCCAAGTTAAATTGAAGTTAATTTCTTTTAAATTTTACTTTTTTAACTTAACATCAAAGAGTATGACTCTGACTGAATTGAACATGCAGAATGTTTGAGTTATAAATTCCTTGAAGTGCTATTTGTGTTGTTATAAATGCTAAACATAAATAAAGGAGAGAAGAGTTGCAGATTAAGATGCTAAAGAGAGAAGATACATCTGAGTAATATAGGTCATTTATCAACCCATTTGATAATTATCAAGACAAACCTTAATTCACCCTAAACAACTTGTCAAAAAATGTGCATTCATTAAAGTCAAGGCCACCATATGAGTAAAATGATATCAAATTAAATCTATAATGGACTCTCAAAAAACTATGAACATGGATATATTTTCAGACACACACCATATTCATGGAGTGAACATGGATTTATTTTCAAACTCAAGATACCTCCACTATCATAAAGAAAATGTGGAAAAGAGGTAGACACATTGAAAAGTATAGAATAATTAGTAGATTGTAAATTGAGACATATACCAGTCCTATTTTCTAGTCACATGGGAAGAGGCTAGTCAAATCCATTATTTAGAGAGAACACGAAAAAACATTTATTTGTAGATGTAAAATTAGACAGCCCATAAAGAGGACAATATGGTGCATTTTTACCAATCCATATCAAACCTACCAACGCATATAGCCAACTACAAAAGGATACTCCAGTCATGCCTAATATTTTTGCATGACATTTTGGCCCTGTTTTTGCAGCCACAGTTGTATCTGAACTTTGTCCTGCTTCTGTAGGAATTAATGGCATATCTAAATCATCAAATCTAGAGGAAGATAATATTTTTTGGCAAATCTAGAAGAGGCATTTTTGACCCATTGAATAACTGAGTGGATCCATCCTGATTCCTAACAATGAAAAGGCAAAATATTAGATCTAAAAGTCCATAGGTAGAATGCAAGGTATAAATGATAAAAATACATTGTTATTCTGATAAACTCTTCAAGTTCAAATCTCACCGGCAAATCTTTGTGCAGCATGAATAATTTAGCTTGTAGTTCTTGCAAGTAAAAAATGTACCTGTCAGGGCATGCTACTTGGATGGCCTTGGCTTGTCGCCATGGTTATGGATTGTTGCGTCACTGCAAACAACAACACAACACTTGTTATAGAACAGTGATGCTTAAGTACACTAATCCAAAACCATTACTCTAATCAAGCTATGAAACTAACCTGGATCCATAGGGGATGCATTATGTGATCGAGGACGTCACCGCTTGTTGAGGTATCGAAACTCAAATGGTTTATTTTAGATGCATGGACGTTCAAATCAATTTCCAAACCACTGTTTTGTTTACTTCTTCTTTTCTTTTTTGTAGGGCTAAGGAAACTCTTCTTCCTCTTCAAAGATGAATCAAGAGCACCCAAACTAGGTGTGAAGTCAAAATCATCATCCAAAAAATTATCAAGCAAACCATTCAATTGGTTCATCTTGCACAAAGTAGTAGGGGGGTTGTTTAGAAGAAACTCTCGCTTCCTAAGCACCTCCTCTCTATCCATATGAAGTTCCTCAACGTCTGCATCAACAATATCAGTGGGAATAAGAGTCATGTCAGCGTTTTCATCACAGTTCTGGGGTTCTATACTTATTTCGAGAGGTTCATTGAATGTGTTAGCCATTGCATCTTGACCAGGAAATGAATTTGAATTTCCTGAGTGGAAATATAGCCAGTTGACCTTTATAGCATGCTTGCAAATGTTGCCTTGAGTAGACCATGGACATTCACATGCTATAAAATTCGTACGTTACCAAGTGACAAGATATCTCTTATCACGATCTGTTTGACTTCTCACCTAGTAAGCATTGGTTGTGCTCTCATGAAGACAACAATCACTATATGGAATTCTACTTGCTTTTTCCATTGATGATTCAAAGTGTTTTTCTTTCTTGTAGTTGTTTGTATATCCTCTTTTTTTCAAAATCTCCTTAAACCGATAACAAGGTTCAACGCTTGTTAGGGGAACATACAACAACCAATCCATTCTACGAGCACATTTCTTCCTTCGATTAGATAGAAATTGTGTCTTCAAGAAGCAATGGTATGACTTAACTGCATTATTGGTTTCTTGATTTATATGAGGAAACTCTCGGCAACCTTTTGTCCACATCCCTAGACGCAAAGAACCAAATTAGTCCTAGTATATGATCTTTATGAAATGAAAAAAGGAAAAACACTACGAAGATTTTGTTCCCTTACGAATCTTATCATCGGCAACCCAATTCTTGTGGAAATAGTCTAAGAACTTATGTTCATCTGTAAATTTGTTGAAAAAGGTATTGATTGCATCATCCACTTCAACATTGAGAGTGTCTTTCATGATGCAACCTAACTCACTAAACGTCTTGTTTTCTTTTTTTGTATTTGTGGCTATCCGATTCATATTTTCTAACCATGCCCTCCGAACATGCCAAATACACAATATTACAGCACACCCTGTAATCGTCCAGCCATAATTAGTGCACTTTAGTGTGACATTCTTATAATAAACATAAGTTTCGTAAAACCTAACAAAAGTGAAGTTACCTCAATGCATTGATTTCAGCCAATGCATCATCAACCATGAAGGCATTAATTTTCCAATCAATATGGATTTGGTGACACATGTGCATGAGATGCTCCAACCATAGTGCAATATCCTCTGATGTGTTACGTGATGCTACCACCCATGCAACTGGCACCCCACTTTGTTGTTCATCAAATGTCACCAATATATATAGTTGGTACTTCATATTCAAAGAACACATAAAGTAAAAGATAAGTACTCATGAATAATATTGAATTGATACAACTTAAGAAGGTATGCTAAATCAATAATTGACATTTGACTTACCCCATACGTATTAGTACTGAATGTAGAATCCAGAGCTATTAAGCTATTATGGGATAACTTCACCATTGTGTCTAACATCCACTTTGTTTGAATTCCCATTGTAAAAGGGGCCTTTGCACCATTGGGCTTTTGGTAAAAGAGTAAATATTTACGATGCTTGTGATAACAAAGATTTACACTCATTTCATCCTTTTGGTGGAGTTGATAATTTCCCTTCGACAACCGATTGTATATGTTTACAATATCTTTCCTGGATAGGAAGAAATACCTATCCCAAGTTACAGCATCCATGTCAACATGTCTCTAGATGTGGATTTTATAAACTGTATCAATGGGCACTCCCAAAGAGAAACAACTCTCTACAGAGGCTACAATGTCCATTGAAAGCCTTGGCCTATGCAAGGTTCGTGCATCACCTGAAGTGTCATGTTGGCCATGACAAGGCCATCCTTCCCCAGCCTCATGCTCATACATGTTGTAAGTCAATATTGCTATATCAGGATTATCAACCATCACCTTCACAATGAAATGACATTGACAACCCCTCTTCTGCACAAATGAGGTCCTATGTTTAGTGGACTGCTGACCTCTTTTGTCCTATGGGCCAAATGAGCAATGATAACTACACCAAAAAATTGGAGATGTTAGTACATACGAGTGGAAAATGCAATTCCAATGCCAACATATACATAATGCACTTTTGAAATTCTTACAGTTCATGTTGCAAAGCAGCACTGGCCCTTTTTGCTGGTTTCTTATCATGTTTTCGTACAAAAGTACATGGAGTTGCAGCGTTTCCTTCCTCCCCTTTGATAAAGTCTACAACTCTATGTGAAGGAACTAAAGCCACGCGATCAATGCTCATGTTTTCTCGATGAATTTCAGACCAAACTAAGTCTTTGCTAGAAAACATGATCATGCCTTTCATGTCTTGAACCTCAAGATCCATGATCATCTCCCATTTGTATCGCTTAGCCATTTTGTATCAATTCCTGCAAAATATTCCCAAGGGTGAAAGTTATCACTCTTTGAAGTTTACAATGAAAAATGTGTCGATAAAGCAAAATATTAGAATCTCAATTATACTCAAACATAACCATTACTAGAAATAAACCATTGGATACTTTTGTTATGAATCCTACATGGGATCCTACAAAGGTAAAGCTGGGATCCTACCATTCTTTTCACATTATATAGAGTTTTCTCTTGAACAAATCCCATCACACTTTCCCCATAAGATAAATAAGCACAACTCAAACAATTATAAAATGGGAGGCATTGTCTTAACCATACAATAGACCTAACACTTTAAGAGAAAGAGAATAATGTTAAGTGCTACTTGGAGGTTTAACCATACAATAGACCTAACACTTTAAGAGAAAGAGAATAATGTTAAGTGCTACTTGGAGGTTTAAACACAACGCAAGTCAAGGAGTTCATTTCTATAATAATAATAAAAATGCATCCTTCACATAATGGTTGAATTAGTTGATTGGACTTATGGATGGTTCCATGCACTACAAGGCAATGAGGGAGTGAGGGATTCAAACATGAGTTCATACCATCGTGCCTGATGGTTTAGAGGAGGGATGATTTGTTAGCTTTGAAAATTTGAGAATTGAAATTTCTTATAAAAATTGTAACAATAGACATTGAGTTCAATGCTAGTAACTGAATGGATGACAAGTTTTTCTTGGCTAATGTAATTAATCTAAATATTAAAAAAAAAAATAAGAACTATAGACAATATAGTATAAAAGTCACAACAATCTATTAGAACACAAATGAAAGCCATCATATAATTATCTAATAATTACCTAATAATCACATAACAAATTCAAGACACGATTATTGTAGATTACAACTCAACAATTTTTTAGATTATGACTTAGATGACTAAATTGATATGTAAGCCTTTACGCCATCAACCTTATCTCTTCTCTTATCAATATTGTTGACACGGGCTAGGGAGCGTTATCTTTTTATGGTATTAGTTGTAGTTCCACTGTCAAATTTCTTCATTTTGGAAAAGATGGTTGGGTCATAGAAAAGTAACACGACAATTATCAATAACTAACTGTGGAAATGGTTAAGCTCAGAATTTTAAAAAATAATTTGAATTTAAAAAAGTAGAATAGATTTTCTGAATTTCAATTTTTTTTTATCAGTGGTATTTACATTAAAAAAGAAACATCAATTTTGAATGAATAAAAAAACATACAAGTAAAGTCAAACTGCAACCAAGCCTTTCACGTTGTTTGAACCACTGGCGGAGCTTTGTTTGAACAGGGGAGCAGAGCTTTGGGTTTCGAATGGGATGGAGTTGGAACAGGAGGCTATGGAGTTGGAACATGCGGCGGGCCCTCCAAACTCGAGTCCCAGTGACTTTTTCCTTCCGGCCAAAATCTTTCAACCGGAAAGAATTGACGATGACCGAGTTTGCGATGGCGGAAATCTTTCAACCGGAAAGAATTGACGATGACCGAGTTTGCGATGGCGGCAATCTTTCAACCTGAAAAAAAAATTGACGGTGATCGAGTTTTCGACACAAAACGTTGGTAGACTACTCCTTTGTGAAAATACATCCTCTCAAATTGTTTTTTTAAGAGGTGGTGCTAATGGAAACATTTTGGAATTTCTATTTATTGAAAAATAGATTATATATTTTGTTTTAATTTATTGAAATTTAGATTATACAATTTGTTAATCAAATTGTGTTTTTTACAAGTACAAAAGGAAGCATTGTGAAATCTCTCTATATAAATGGTGTCTATTGGCCAAAACAAGAACATATAAAAATTAATTACTATGTTTATAAAACTCGTGACATGAAAAAATGTGTTGCATTGTTTCTATAAACTATGCTAAAATAAATGGTTAACAGTGTAATTTTGTTCATTTTTGTTTAATTTGTCATGGATGTAATTATCATTAGGAGTAGTCTAACTCTTCAACAATTTTACCCGGCATTAGAATACTTCATTAACAGTCTCGATCTCCTCCGGCAATGCCCCTCTCGGTCTCGGGTGAGCCCCATTCCTCGGTCCCACAAGATACTGATCCGTGTCGCCTCTGCCTAGACATCCTACTATCCCTTGCATTTAATCATAAACTCCTGGTTGGTGACTCCTCCACCCTCCCCACTATGCTCTTCGTCCGATGTGAACTTGACTCCCTCCGAGCGTTAGACTACTCCAACATCGCTTGGACTGCACCCACTCTGCCAAAGCTGTTGCAGAGTCCAACCTCGCTTGGGTTGCATCACCAGAGGTAAGTCCATCCCAGGATGCTATGATCTGTTGTAGTCAACACCTCAAGGTTGTCTGCAAGTCCAGGAAATGACTAACGACTTCACAACATCACTTCCTTCATCTGATCTCCATACTATACCCTTACTCCTTTAGTCATGTATCTAACATCTCTCCCAAACTCTTTATTTTAAAAGCAGAGAAAGGTGAATATTCATTTAGACAAGGTTTGAGAATACCGAGACCTAAAGATTAGGTATTGAAATGGCGGTAAGGTCACAGAAATAAAATTTGTTTTTCTTTAGGCCCAACAAGAAAAGAGGACATTAAGGTCATCGGTCACCTCAAGGATAGAGACAACCTCGACCTTGCAGGTGGCTGAATGACAAACCAACAACAATGGCCTTGAGCGTTAACGACGTCGATGAACGGAGTAGTCCAACGTCGGGCGAAATCATCGAAGCGTTAGACTACTCCATTATCATTATATATCATTTCTATTATTATTAGCTACATTTCTATTACTTACATTTGTAAGTGGTTTGTTATTGTCATTGCTAATTGGGTTGTTGTTGCCATTAGCAATCCTAGACTATTTATTGGCATTTTCTATGTGTGAATGTCATAACCCTAGCCTAAATTTGCCATTAATTCCATGTTAAATGCCCATGTGCATGACTTTGCCTTTAACTACATCCATACTTTCTGAATATCTTTATCAAATTTAAACCATCAATCCTTTTTAGAATTCCAATTGCTTCACCATCTAAAAACCTTCATCACTAGAAATCCATATGACTTCATCAAGTATGTCTTCATCCAAATTATATCGAACAAAACCTACACAAATGTTAGAATTTTAAGAGGGTCTAGCCTTCCGCTTGGCACTATGTTACTTGTTGGTTTAGTGCTTATATAACACTTGGGAGAACTGTTATAGTTGCGCTAAGTTCCATGGTCCATGGGATCTCCTTTAGTGCCATCAAGAATAATTTTACCCAGCATACTTGACACTGTTGGTATTTGAATGCATGATGCATTTTGTTTACATCATGGGAATTATCCCACATGAATGGAGTTTTAAACATAGCTATATGTGCATTGAACCAACACATTGAGCATACCACATTCATTGGACTCCCCCCTTGCCATTTAGTGTGAGTGCTTTGAAAAATGGAGGTAGGACTCTTGAGCTCGGATTCTGGCTTAGAGGTATGGGCTTGGAGATCAACACCCAAATGAAGTTTTACAAAAATGACAAAACTAAAGACGAAAATTATGGATTTAAAATAAAGCTTGGGTTTGACATATAGAATGGCATTTTTTATTTGACTTGTGGAGAAATAACCAAACGATGAAGGACGATGTCCAAACCATATATTTTTGGTTTGACATAACTTTGTTTGACTCGTAAACAAAACCTGACCCAATTTAATTTTTACCAAACATTTCAAAGAGAAAATAATAAAATAAATGATGGCAGATGCAAATTAAAAAGTAGTAATAAAAACCTTTTTATTTTGTACTAATATCGTGACATATGAACTAGACCTTCAATTTAGACTTTGGAGTTTGGGTTGGGTAAAATATTGCCACTCGCTTGTTTTATATTAAATATGAAATCATAATAATAATCTTTAAAAAGAGTTTATATTTAAAATAATATAATATATTCTTTAATTTAAGTGAGATTAGGTAAAACTTAAAAAGGCAACTTTTGAAACTTCAAATGGAGAAGGGAAAAATACGCGAGACTTTGAATTTTGAAAAATAAAGACATAATGAGACTTACCAAGCTAAGATTTGGTAGTGACGGGATTTGACAAACTTTTAGCAAAGATTAGAGGCTTGGAAAAAATTAGCGAAATTGACACAAACTTGGCGAAAGGTCAAAAATTGATGGAATTACTTTGGATTTGATGGGAAGATGACCAAATCCTAGACAAACATCGAAGCCAATGCAACATTAGAATGTAGGATGTCAAGATTCAAGTAGCATGTCCATTACAAGTATACAACGTTTTGCTTCTAGAATTTCCCATGGTGAACACTTTTCGAAAATCCATCGATTTTGTTGCTTGACGCTGAAAATTTTGATGAGGCAGAATCTGGTACCAACATCTAGCTACAGCTAGGGATGGAGTCCTCCCTACGAGACTACAAGAACCATCAGACCAAGTGCCTTTCTTGTCCATCTGTGCAACCTCCTTCCCTGCAACTGATTTTGCTCATATGGAGAAAAACACTCTTCAACATGAAACCAACCACATAAAACAAACCAACCTTTCTTGCAACTAAAACCTGAAAATAGATGTACCATTCTCCACTATGTTTTGTTTCGATTTAATTGTACCTCATTTCATGCATGGAGATCACTTTTACTCCTTATTGAAAGCTGGAAATACTGACACACTGAAAAACAAACTGCAACAAACTTAAATTGGATCTAAATTCTTGCATGGAAAGATTATTTATATACAACACCTAATCTAACCAACTCAAATATTTAATCAAGTAATATCAGATTTCCACTATAACCATGCCAACAACAGTATCATACACTAAATTTACTCCATGCCATTAATCGGAAAAAATAAAATTCTAGACAATGGCAAATCATTATAAATGGAAGTTCATAGATATCATGGACAACTATATCTTTTTGTTGTTCAAAAGAAATAATCTATTTTTATGTATTTTCATCTCCCACTGCTCCATGGCTTCTCATTTCAACTTCTCGTTCAAGACTGTAAACTAAGGGCTCAATGATATCTACAGTCTGTTGGTCATAGTTTGGTTAGAAAGATAACATGCTCAAACACTCCTCCTGTGACTCGGATTCAAAAATATCATATGTTGGATTACTATTAAGGAGTTCCATTCATGCTGCCATGAACTGTTCCTTGTCAGTGTCAAGATAAGTATCATGGATAGATTGATCTTTAATAGTTTTTGGAACATCAATTGCATCATAACAAAAACTGCTAGAAACATTTGGATCAATGAAAAATGCATCCACACTTTTTCCATAATGGAGAATTTATTCATGTTGATCATCATAAAAAAATTTAAAAGTGCTACTATGCCAAGAAGAAATTTGGAAATTTTTTTGAACCAACAAAATTTTATATTCTTTTGCAAGCTCCTCTAGAAGCTTTTGTTATAAACAACTAAATATATCTTGTCCATCAAAAATGTTATAAGAATTCAAATAAGAGACATGGCTGAAGGATATCATACCTGTTAATTTCTTTAAATCTTGAAAAAAAACAGAGTCTGCCACAAAATCTGTCATCTTATTTGATGAAGAAACTAGATCAACAGCTAAACTTGCCATTCATATTTTGAGGAATAAAAAAACCGAGATTGTCAGTAGATTCTTCCTTCGTGGAGTCACCCAATGAAAAATTGTAGTCCAAACTATGTAACCACTCGTTGTTCACCATCAAAGATTGGATCTATTCGTTGTTTTATAAGCCAAGGAAGTATGTCTCTGTTCCTTCTCTCCCCAACAATGACACAAGAAGATGTTTGCGCTAGAGTATGCTCAATGACTACCATAAGAGCTTGATCAACACATCTTAAAAGAGGATTTGATTTTTTAATTGAGGTAGTGGATCAATGATCTGGTGGATTATTTATCTTCAAATTACACTGATCCAATATGGTACAATAGTTATTAATCTATGGTTTTAACTCATATGCTGAACATTATATGCACCGCCCGCGCAGCTATAGCTTGGTGCGCAGTTATCGCCAGGGCCTGCGCAGCGTAGTTTGCGCATGAGCCATGCAGATATCGCACGCCGCGCAGATGGTGCGCAGCTCATCACATGGGCGCAGCTTATCGCCTGGGTGCGCAGTTATGTATGAGCCGCGCAGCTATAGCTTGGTGCGCAGTTATCGCCAGGGCCCGCGCAGCGCAGTTTGCGCATGAGCCACACAGTTATCACACGTCGGGCAGATGGTGCACAACTCATCACATGGGCACAACTTGTCGCCTGGGTGCGCAGTTATGTATGGGCCGCGCAGCTTGCGAACCGTCAAGTTGAATATTGCATGGTTCGGGGAAGTCCTCATATGCTGCGACATTTGTATGTTGCGACAGCGGAATCGACTATATGGCAAAGTCCTTATATGCTGCGAAGTTGATGGTGACATCAAACGGTTACGTTACATGGCATAGCCCAGTTACAAGTCATTACAACGTGTTGTGAGTCGGCACTTGTGCGTGGAATTGGTTGCAACGTTTTGGGAATATGGAACGTCGTGGTACCATAACGCTTGGGCAGCGATTTGGCCGAATTGCATGGTTCAGTTTTAGCATATGATTGTAACGTTGATAAAGAAGAGAACGGTTGTGGTCCGTTATGGCTCCTCTCGCGAAGTGCTTAAATAGAGGATGCTGGCCACCGTTGAGGGGGACTCGGTTCGTTCAGAGCGCAGTACATCATTTCTCTATTATGCGAAGCTTGGAGAGTTTGTTGTAAAATGTTCTGATGCTGTTACTGTGGAAGTCGACATTCTCTATCATCCTTTGGCTTTCTTTGCCTTACGAAGGCTGATTGTAATTTCCAGAGAAAGGTCTTAAAGACTTTGTACAGCATTCTATTTACAGTTGCTCAAGTTGTTTCCGGAACCATTTTGTACCATTTTTAAGAGATTAATTGGATCGGTACCCATTGGAGAGGGACCCGGAGACGTAGCCCAGTGAAGGGGGTGAACTCCGTTATCAACTTCTGTTTATGACTCTCTGTTTCTGTGTTTTCTTCTTTGCATCTGTTTATCAGTTTGTTTTCCATCTGTTTTCAGTATTTAATTTATGTTAATGTTGTTCCATTAATTAACCTGTTGAACGCATTCTTTTAACACAAACTTTTAATGCACACAAGTTGAGGTCCGACGGAACATGTTATGGTATCAGAGCTGGTTGATTGCTTGTGCAACTTTGTGAATGCTTACCAGATCCAGGTTAAAGCGTGGTGAAGGAGAATTAGTTGAAGAAGATCCTGAGATTGGCTCAAGGAGAACATTCTCAAGAACAATGTCTTCTCCACAAGGGGAAGAAGAAGGACATACAGAACGGGAAAAACCTGTTATTTCTGAATCTGAGTTTTTAGAGGCTTTTATGAGCATGAAAGCCATGATGGAAATTCTACTCGATGAGCGAGAAGAAAGGAAGAAGAAAGAAGAAGGATCTTCATCCAAAGATGCAGAGGTGAAGAAGGAAGAAAAGGGTAAAGGAGTAGGAGGTGATGGTGATCCTCTTGATACTACTCAAACTTTCTCTTATTCTCATGCTTCTCATTCACATAATGCTAATGCAAATTCTAATATGCCTTATTTCAAATTGGATGTTAAGTTTGAGTTACCAATTTATAATGGAGATTTAGATGCTGAAAAGTTACACAATTGGATCAACCAGCTTGAAGTATATTGCAGGGTGCAGGGCATTAATGATGACCCTTCCAGGATTCAATTGGCCACTTTGAGAATGAGTGGAATGGCTCTTACTTGGTGGGAGAGCAAGATTCAACAAGATCTTCGAAAGAATGGTAAAATTATTTCAATTTGGAATGAATTCATTGAAGTATTAAGGAAGCAATTTTATCCTTTAGGTCACATGCAGCAATTAATAATGAGCTAGCAAACTTTTAGACAAGCTAAAGGACAAAGCATTCAGGAATATACTCATGAATTTAGAAAGAGGGCTATTGCATTGAATGTTGCATTGGATACGCAAGAAAATCTTCTTAAATATATTGGTGGCATGCATTCTTATTTGCGACATACTTTTTTGATGTTTAACCCTAGTAATTTGGATGATTTATGTGTTCAAGCTACACATTTAGAAGCTAGGGGTAAGCATGATGATGATTCGTTTATGAAGAAGTCATATAAATTTGACAACAAAGATAAAAGCAAAGATAAGGGAAAGGAAACATCTACCGTCACGGAAGAGGGTGAGAGACCCACATGCTCACATTGTCAGAAAGGGCATGATGTTTCAAAGTACTGGAAACTTCATCCATAATTAAAGCCAAAGTGGATGGGAAGAAATAAAAACAAAGATAAGGATAATCAAGCAGCTACTGCAGCAATAATTCAAGACTTGGGATCTGATTCAGGTGATGAGACTAAGATCACAGCAATTGGGATCCGAGGTAAAGATAAAGGTATATCTCTTTCCATTGATGCAAGTACAAATCTACTATCTACTTCTATGCAAAGTGATAAAAGAAGAAGTGATTTGTTTCATGTTCGTGTCATTAGCATTACAAATCATACAAAGGTTGATACATTGTTTGATAGTGGTTCTCAAGTGAATTTGATATCAGAAGAAGTGGTTAAGAAATTGCATTTAGTTACTATGCCTCATGAAAAACCCTATCCTCTTGGTTGGGTTACTAATGATACACAATTGCAAGTTACAAAGAAATGTGTTTTGAAATTTGCAATCACGGAAAAGTTTATGGATGAGGTAGAACTAGATGTAGTACCACTTGACATTTGTGGGATAGTACTTGGGAGTCCATCTTTGTATGACCGGAAAGCAGTCTTTTATAGAGAGCAGAACAAATATCATCTCTTTAAAGGTGGTGTGGAATACATTGTTCGTGCACATCGTATGAAAACAAATCTAGCATTTGTCACTACAAGTCAAATGAAAATGATAGTGAATGCTAGTAGGAAGTTTGCATTAATGGCTGTTAAATGTGAATCATTGGAAAGTGGTCATCTGGAACATGGAATTAAATTAATTAAAAGTGTTCCCGAGTATGGTGCTTTGTTACAGGAACCTAAAAGACTATCACTTACCAGATATGTACAACATGAAGTGCAGTTGCAGCAAAGCATGCCTTTTCCAGATTTTGGCATGAATCTGATGATTATTCAAAAGACTGTTCATGATTATTGTGTGATGTACAATACTATTGATAAAGGGTTGGGATTGTACACACCTATTCATGCCTCATCTTGTCCTTCTAAAGATGTTGTAAGGGACTTTGATGGGAGACTACCAATTAGTTTGTGCTTTCAGTATGTTGGGGTTCATGTTGGGCTTCCTATGACTATTGTACATGTTCGGCACTGCCGAATGTTGGGGCAATTTTGGTCAGTTTTATGGAGTCTTAGGGACACTAATTTTGAGAGAAGCACAATGTATTGTTCACATATTATTGGGAAAACATGGGTAGTCAGTAGAACACTCATTCAATTTCTCCAGACTTATTGGGATAAACATCCTAAGGATTTCGGATAAACATCCTAAGGATTGGGATGAACAGTTGCAGCACATGCAGTGCATTAAGTCTCCTTTTGAGGCTTGTTTTTGTTATCTGTTGAGGTCACATGTGGGATTTTCTTTCAGCACAAAAGATGTTAGAGTTGGACATCATGATGCAAAGAAAGCAGTGCAGCAGATAGTGCAAGAACAACAGGAGACGAGCCAGGCAATTTGCAAAGCCAGACATGAAAACCATCATCCTTTTGAAGTTGAAAAGCAAGTTTGGTTGTAGATCACCAAGGAAAGATGGAAAGGATGTATGGAGATTGGAAAGGTGAGGAAGTTGTATCCTCACTTACTTGCAGAATAATTCAGGCTTTTGGTGGTCCAAAAGCTCTCCAATGGGGAGGAATGATCCGGTGGATTATTCATCTTCAAATTACATTGATCCAATATGGTACAATAGTTATTAATCTATGGTTTTAACTTATATGCTGAACATTATATGCACCGCCCGCGCAGCTATAGCTTCGTGCGCAGTTATCGCCAGGGCCGCGTAGCGCAGTTTGCGCATGAGCCGCGCAGTTATCGCACACCGCGCAGATGGTGCGCAGCTTATCGCCTGGGTGCGCAGTTATGTATGGGCCGCGTAGCTATAGCTTGGTGCGCAGTTATCGCCAGGGCCCGCGCAGCGCAATTTGCGCATGAGCCGCACATTTATCGCACGCCGCACAGATGGTGCGCAGCTCATCGCCTAGGCGCAGCTTATCGCCTGGGTGCGCAGTTATGTATGGGCTGCACAGCTTGCGAACCGTCAAGTTGAACATCGCATGGTTCAGGGAAGTCCTCATATGCTGCGACAACGGATCGGGTATATGGCGAAGTCCTTATATGCTGCGAAGTTGATGGTGACATCAAATGGTTACGTTACGTGGCATAGCCCAGTTGCAAGTCATTACAACGTGTTCTGAGTCGACACTTGTGCGTGGAATTGGTTGCAACGTTTCAGGAATATGGAACGTCATGGTACCATAACGCTTGGGCAGCGATTTGGCCGAATTGCATGGTTCAGTTTTAGCATATGATTGTAACGTTGATAAAGAAGAGAACGGTTGTGGTCCGTTATGGCTCCTCTCGCGAAGTGCTTAAATAGAGGATGCTGGCCACCGTTGAGGGGGACTCAGTTCGTTCAGAGCGCAGTACATCGTTTCTATGTTATGCGAAGCTTGGAGAGTTTGCTGTAAAATGTTTCGATGCTGTTACTGTGGAAGTCGACTTTCTCTATCATCCTTTGGCTTTCTTTGCCTTACGAAGGCTGATTGTAATTTCTAGAGAAAGGTCTTAAAGACTTTGTACAACATTCTGTTTACAGTTGCTGAAGTTGTTTTCAGAACCATTTTGTACCATTTTTAAGAGATTAATTGGATCGGTACCCATTGGAGAGGGACCCGGAGACGTAGCCCAGTGAAGGGGGTGAACTCCGTTATCAACTTCTGTTTATGACTCTCTGTTTCTGTGTTTTCTTCTTTGCATCTGTTTATCAGTTTGTTTTCCATCTGTTTTCAGTATTTAATTTCTGTTAATGTTGTTCCATTAATTAACCTGCTGAACGCATTCTTTTAACACAAACTTTTAATGCACACAAGTTGAGGTCCGATGGATCAATCAAGTAGGGCAAACAAGAAAGGAAATGGGGAAAGATAATTGGGCATGGATTCCCTTTATAGACATTATATAAATCAAAGACGATCAAGGTTAATATTATATAAAAGTAATGGGAATAATGAAATATCAAAGAAAAGGAAACCAACATGAACATACATACATCTCTAACAGATCATGTATGAATATTCATGGGATGGAACATTAAATAAACTGAAGTACCTTCTACAAATTAATGGATGAATACTTGAAAAAACATAGAAAATGGGAAATCGCAACAAATAATTTGCTGTTGAAGAATCTATAACCTGTGAGAAATTATTGAAACTCAACAATTTACATTCATTCAAGTAAGAAGATAGACAATGAAGAAAGAAGAGACTTACAATCTAATATCAAGCTCTAAGAAATTGTTAATTAAAGGAAATTACATGCCCACAGCTTTACACTGATTCATACAAGTATTTTTGCCCCTCAACTCTCTCTCAGGCGTCTAACTAAACCCTCATTACAATAAAAATGCTAAACTTTATAAAAATTAATAAAGTAGAAAAATCACAAGGTGAATCTTGAATTAGTTTCAAGAGATCTAGAATTTCTAGAATCAAGTGCCCTCAAATCTAGAATTATTCTTTGACTAATGATCTAATCATCAAATGCTGAGTTCAATTACCCCATTTGGTCTTCAAAATGTTGACTCTTCATTCTTTGGATATTGGTATGCGATCTACAGTTGCCATAAAATATGGAATGAATTCCTTAACACTGCCAAGTTTTGAGCAAAATACTTTTCCTACTGATCCTCTGCCTAGAAAGGTGGATCCGTTTTCCTTGGAATCTTAGACTCATTTATCCTCAGTTTCGATCTAAAAATAAGGGATTTTAACTTATCCTTGTTGCTAATTGTTCTGCCTTTTTGTTATATTTTTCTAGCTATGCTTTGACTAAGATCTTTGTGAAACCACTGAAACTATAGATCTCCACATAAGCATATAAAGAACCATCACATCTGAACTCGAGATTGGTTTGTTTTCTAGAACAAACATCAGGACGGTCAGTTCATTTTTTCTTCTCTTTGTTGTAGGAAACATAATAGATTGTTTCCAAGCTTGTCTTCATAAGACAAATTTTTAAATGAAGGGGCTTCGAAGTTCTGTGCTTTTGGCCATTCTTCAAACCTTCTTTACAACATTTAATACAAATCAGTTTGAAGTCAAAATAGAATGTGTTCTTGCATACTTTCTGAATATCCTAATGAAATTTCAACCATCAATCCTTTTTAGAATGGAAATTGCTTTACCATCTCAACAACTTCATCATTAGAAATATGTATGACTTAATGAATTATGTCTTCATCCAAATTATATGGAACAAAACCTAAACCAATGTCTTGGATTTTGAGAGGGTCTATCCTTTCGTTGGGCACTATGTTATTCTTGGTTAGATCCACGCCAATAATATTATTGCCTAAATTTGTCCTTTCAAATATCAACTAACACCCATAATTGTCACTTCAGTTCCTGTTACATCAATCAATATGTCATCCCCTCTGTGGTTTCCACTCTGTAAACACTAGCATGATGGTCAAGAAAATGTTTCTAGATAAAAAAAATTAAACTTTTACACTCGTGCATAAGGCGACCTTCAAGTGATCACCAATATCCAAGTCCAGTAAGTTCTTAGTCGTTTGCCTTCATAATCAATTTGTAGGATCTCCAACTCACTTCTTCTCTGAGGTCATTCCAATATGACCATTAATTCATTGTATGTAAGGTTAAAACCTTACATGTTGGATATTATTTATAAATACATATATTTGATAATTTGAATGATGTCTTTACAAATATAGGGAGGACCTGCTCACAGCTCCATAAAACCAACTAAAGAGATGTGATGCTACCAAATAGAACCACGAAGTCATGACCTGAGTATTCATTGAAACCAAGTAAGCTCTCGATGACAACAATTTGGTAGCCTAGCCATTAAGCTCAGCTGGACGATCATCAATCATTATAAGAATTCTCCAGGGAAACATGCAAAATGGGTATCTAGTCTCACCAACTATTACTCTAAAGTCTACATTACATATTATAGAGTGATATTTTCATATTACAAAGTGATATTTTACTGAATGGGATAATTTTTTAGACATGTTTATTTCTTCTCACACATGTACAATATGTATTACTATTGTGCTTTGCAACCTCTGATAAGTCTTTTTGAGATTTTATATCTGATATGTCCTCTCTGCCTTAAATGATACCTTCTCTTTGGGTTTCAAATGTACGTTCAATTTTTTATTCATCAGCATTGTTTACAAAACCACTTCCTGCTTTTTATGCATCGGCACAGTTGTATATGTTGTTTGAACTTTGTATTTGGGGCTTTGATGCTTTTTATGCATCAGCACAGTTGTATATGTTGTTTGAACTTTGTATTTGTGACTCTGATTAAACCAACTCCATAATGAACATATAAATCTAAAAGAAATTCTAATTCTATAGTTATTGGACCAGTACAAGACGTATTAAACAGGTGTAGGTAGTATATTGCCATATTTTCATTAGGTTATTGCAGGCTATGCTGCTATATTTTCATTAGGTTGTTGCAGGATATGTTGGTTAGTCTAGGTTAATATAGATGACTTGTAATATGCTATTTTTGTTTTATACATATATTTTATCCCACAACAAGAAACAAACTCTCACATACTATGGTCATTATGTCTACCTTCCTAGAATGGCCACATACACAACAACAACTATAGACAAATTTATGTCAATTGTTTGAGATTCATTGTTCAATAAGAGATGTTTGTTTCAGTAAAAACTCAATTTCATGAATTGTGATATGGAATTTTATATACAAGGATGCCAGGGAATGTGATATTTTCTTTTTTTAAACATTTGTTCAATAAGAGATGTTTGTTTCAATAAAAAATAGGTTTCATGAAAAGTGAGAATGGAATTTTATATTAAAGGATGCAAGAGATAAGCAAAAACTAGGTTTCATGAATAGTGAGAATGGAATTTTATATAAAAGAATGCCAGAGATAAAGCTTAGCTCACATTAATGGAAATTGAAGCTAGTTGGAGAATGCAATATTTTTTGTTTATGGGTATAGGTCTATATGTTAATGAATTTTTCTTTAAGAGCATGGGGCTTAATATATTTCTCTATTAGTACTTTTACATTAATTCAATTCATGTATTTTTTATTATTATTTTCAGTATGTCAAAAGGTTGTATATATTTGTTTAATTTTTTTGTAAAATAAATCAAAGAGTGTAGGCCAAAAGCTTGTATTTTTTTAATTATCTGTAAAGTATTCCAAAAAAATAAATTGTATATTTTTTATTGCAACAGTTTTAATTATTTTTGGGTATAAATTAGTTTTAAAATTGCACTAATAATTTGAGTTTTTATTCCTAGAGGGAGGGGAAGAGAGGGTTGAGGGGAGAGGGAGGAGAAGGGAGGGGGGAGGAGGCGGAGGCGGAGGAATAGGCAGGGTGGAGGAGAGAGCTGGAAGAGGAAAGTAGGGGGGATGAGAGGAGGAGGAGAAGGGAGGAGGTGTAGGAGGACGAGGAGAAGGGAGGGGGTTGAGGAGGGAGAGTGGAAGAGGAGAATGGAAAGGGGGGGTGTAGGAAGGAGAGAGCGGGAGGGAGGAGGAAATGAATTGGAGGGGGAGGGAGGGGTAGGTGGGAGGAGAAGGGAGAGGGGGAGATAAAGGAGAAGGAGAAGGAGGAGTAGGAGGAGGGTGGAGGAAAGAGAGAGGATGGAGAGAGTAGGAGGAGGAGGAGGAAGCATAGTGGAGGAGAGAGGGAGGAGGAGGAGGAAAGGAGGGGGCTTGGGAGGAGGAGGAGAGGGAGGACGCAATAATGTACTTGACGATAGGAATAATATGTTTCCTTTAGCCAACATGTGCCAACTTGATTAGACATTTCCTTGATCGACTAGGAGCTCCAAATGCTCTTGAAAACCTGGGAGGACATGCTCACAGCTCCATAAAACCAACTAAAGATATGTGATACTACCAAATAGAATCATGTAGTCATGACCTGAATATTCATTGACACCAAGTAAGCTCTCTATGTCAACAATTTGGTAGCCTGGCCAATAAGCTCAGTGTTGACCTTTTACAATTGTTTCTTGTTTCCTTGGTTAATCACATTATTCACCCTACATCTTTTCATTTTCCTGAAAACAAGTTTACTTAATTAAACCTATTCATATGACTAGTATCATAAAGTCTACGCTTCCTGGCTTGGTGCTTGTTACTTGCAGTTGGCATTGTGTTTCTTAACTTATCTTACTAAATAGTGGAAGAGAATACAAGATCACAACAACGAGCATGAACAATCTCTTGGATTAGTTTTTCTTTCATTGAAAACAATAAGATTTTGAGTTGAAAGGTATATTTCGATATTGAAAGCATCCTTTGAACTTGTATATGTAACCTACTTTGAATGCATGATTAGTTTCTTGAATAATTTTTAACAAGTTCATGTACGGTGTTTATGGAAGCACAGATTTGGAAAAATGACCCCAAAGAAGGGAAGCATGTCTAAAATAAAGAAGCTAAGGAACCTTCCACACATGAATCTAATCAAGCTTTCAATCACACATCTCCCAACATTGGAATTCCATTTGATCAGATATTTGGCAATGTTTTCGAAATATATCAGCGAGCACATCCATCACCATAATTTCCTTTTGACACACTTTCGAAGGAAACAATTGATTCCATCCATATGAACTACAAGGTACAACTGACTCAGCTACACATAATTGAAACCTGACCATAGGTTGTTCTCCCCTGTTCATATGTGGTGTAGTGGTTCATTAAAATGGAAAACACGAAGGAAATGATCATATATTTGGATAATTGGACAAGGATTGAGTAATATGACATGCGCACTCTCAAGATCATTTACAAGATTCCATCCCCTGAGATAATGTTTGACACATAATTTTCAGAGGGAGTTTCCTCCAAGCATGACCCAGTGAAAGTAATAGAGAGCTAGTGAGAAGAGGGAACATTTCGAAAACACCCATGAATTTTTTATTCAACCTCTCACTATCCAACCTCTAACTTGCAAGATCCTGCGAGGAATGTGGTCATGATGGCAATCAGTTTATATGGAAGAAAGGACTACTCTTAGCTACACGAGCTTTGGTTTCCCTTGGCACATTAAGTGTTGAACAAGGGGGGATGCATTTAACTAGGAAGAAATGAAATATTCTCAATCAATTTGAACGTGTATGCCAAGAAATGTTCGAACAACCCAAATTCAAAATCCCTTGAATCTCACATGGAAGCATTTTTATTGGATGCCTTCACATATATGGGTGATATCTAGAATCCTTCTCTTCCACCTCTTTCGATTCACTATCATGAGTTGTGAAGATATAACTATTCAGAGCATTATGAATGTGGGCCATGTGGTTTGCTTACCTCCTCTTTGTGTGCTTGTCTTTGAGAAACTTTGCCCGATATTCTTTGAGAAAGCCCTAGATGTGCTAAAACTAATCAAATACTAGTAACTAAAACATGTTCGAAATTAGCTATTGTCTATGGGAAAACTTCAGCTCCTCATATCTTGCCTAAGCACATCATGGATATATTAGTTCTAATGGAGGTAGTTTATCAGATGGCCAAATTTGGAGATAATTACAAATTAAAAGAGTACATGAATCTAATCGCAGGTCATTCCTTGAACACGATGCTTGCTCGTTTGGCCTTGAAAGCCGAACTGCATTCAAACGCCACAAAATTCATATTCAAACACAATACAATAGGCGTTGTTCGACCTAAAATTCGAACACAGTAGAATAGATGTTGACCTAATACAATGTTTTTTTATATATCCTACTACTTTGTTTCACAGTCGAAGAGAAACAAAAATAACTTAAACTCGAATATGAATTTCATTGATCTAATTCTTACCCTTGTGGAGTTGAGCAAATAACAACGGAGAAGGGGATTGTATTTCAGCTAAAGCTGACAGCATTTTGGTGCTCCACGCTCTTGTAGATGTCGTTGCACCCACAAAGATTATTGAGATATTTACTGTACATATCCATATTAAGAGCAAGTCTTAATGTTTTTTATTAGGCATAATAGATGAAAGGTTAAGAGTGATCAAAATTGATCAAAAGGCCAGGTAACCTGCACTGTGAGCCAACAACAAGTCTCCGCCCTGAGATTATGTGCATTGATTGAACACAGAATCAATGCTTTCACTTCTTAAACAGGTTTTTCCAGGTGGAATGAGAAGATCAACTTATTGTGTTGCAATCGAAGAGTTCGTTTTTTCATAATAACATGAAAGTCAACCTGTTGTGATATATGTTTCCCGACCTTTCACGCATGAAGCAAACACAAAGAAAGTCAACTGAAGCACCTATGAACGAGCCAGAAGAAACCTCGTATAACACGACACGACATAACAGAGCAAGTAAAAGTTATCCATGTACAAATCTTTCGCACATATCTTTAAAAAAATAACAAGAAGATGTTATGTTATTGTATAATAAATATTTGATAACCAATTCCAAAATATTCCCAATCAAAGAGTGGATAGTACAACAATTTCCCACAAAAGTAGATTCATGTCACTGCTTAGTAAAAAAATAGATAAGCTTCTCAACACAAAATAGATAAATTGATTACCTAGAAAGACTTATTAGCACATGATTTTCACAAAATAGAGAATTAGATTACTCTCAATGACTTTTTAGCGTGAGATTTTAATAAAATAGATTAGTGGATGATACTATTTTAATAAAAACATTGACCGTAGAATCTGATTTTGACTTTAGATAAAGATCCCACTGCATCAACGCTAGTCAACAGTGAAAGGCAGACTTGTGAGGCATATATGATTTTTTTTATAGCAATTCCTTTTGGAAAGCATGTTAAGTGTGCGGCTGCAAATGTAAAAAAAGAACAACATATCGCTCAATAATAAACTGAACAAGATAATTATGTCCGCAAAGGATTCCAAGGGATTCAGTTCCCTAGAATGACACATTTATTATTCATTTTGATTCTAACACAGTGGAAGCTACTTATTGAAGAACATATTTATGAGAAAAGTACAAAGCAGTAGTTTCAAAGAAGGGAACTATTTTCAACAGTATCTCCACATATTGTACCCTATGATCTCCATTTTCAACACAACATGCATAATTATGGAATATTTTGGCTGATCGAGTATCGATCTATTATTTAGTAATTCCAACATAGCAAATATAATATAATATTGATGATAAAAAATAAAAAAAATAAAAAAATTTACAAAAGGGAAATTGACACGTGATATCGTCTGGTAGTGCATATTCCTTCTCTGTGATGATTCAACTCCTAGTCCCAGTCCCAGCACATTTTAAACCACATAAAACAAAATATCTGCAAAACAGAATCAAAATGCCTATTACCTTCCATGGTCGATGCATATGGGGCTACATTAAAATCTTCAAAACCGATCCATCCACCATGAAATGGTTCATTCTAAGACTGAATCTATTTACTGCGAGCACAATATCCGTTAAGTTTCCATAGCCAAAGAAACCGATTTTATGGAGCCTGGCTCCCACACCCTTCATTAAATAGACCAATATCTGTGTGTCAAGTGAAAGACGTGTTATGGAATTCAATCAATCGTGCAACAACAAGACGGTAATTGATTTTGGGGAGTGTGACAGAGAGACAACATGCCCATAATTTCCATGTAGTTCCTTGTTTGTTGATTGCAAACATGTGGCATAATGTATGGGCAAGAGTAACACTGAACCAGCAAATCGCCAGCAAATCATGAGGACACGCGTCAACAAATTATGAAGACATGCATGAAAATTGGATTGGTGGAAGGGACGACAAAATAGGTACAATAATTTTCAAAATGCACCTCCATAGGAAAAACACCTATCAGAGTAATTAGTTAATTATTATTATTATTAGTGTTTTTATAAACTATATAAATAATTTAGTATATAGTTTTTTTTTGAAAAGTTTATATATATTAAAATAAATATTATTATAATAAATATTACTAAATAATAATAATAACAATAATACCTTATTTTATTTGAAAAAATGATGGAACATTTTTTTAGGGTTGAATGGGGAAGGTTGTGTGAATGTTTAAGCAGATAACAGAGAGTGCAGTGTGTGAAAAGAAGGGAGCACGCGGTGGGCGATGGTGAAGAGATGTGTGCAGAGAGAGATCGAGAGAGAGCAAGGGGAGCACGTAGAGAGAGTGCAAAGATGGGAAGTGGTGGGAGCAAGTGACTATGTGGGGGAATGTGCATTGGATGGTGGAGGAAAGGTCCCGTAGGAGGTCGGGAGGAGACACAACAAGATTTGTACCCAAATTTCGACGAGAAAGTCTGACGACATCATCCATAAAACAAAATACTCGATATTGTTTTAAGCGCATGCAAGCCATTCAAACTATAGAAATCATGCTAAAGTTGCCATTCAAACTTTAGAAATCATGCTAAAGTTGTCATTCAAACTATAGAAATCATGCTAAAGTTGAGCAAATATTGTTTGATGCATCTGATGAATCTTAGCAGTTTGATGGCATGCTTAGTATCTTGAAACAAAACGCTTGGATTATCTTTTCATATACATGATATTGTGGTTTGTAGCATTTTAATTTGGTTTTATGCTACAAGTTATAACTTAAGTATATTATTTGAAATTTTGGATTATGTTTATGCTTTAATCTCATCCATGTTAAGATGACATTCAATTATATGAATGTTTATGAATATTGTTGAATTGCCAAAGACATTTTTTTTTGCTTGTTGGGTAGATGATATTGAAGTCTATTGTTTCTTAGACCTATACAAAATGTAAATCATGTAAATCTTGTTCTTGGTTGCATTCCATTATTTAATATGAACCAATTGTAGAAAGGGGAAGTTCCAAAGTTGTTGTGGCTTTGAACAATTTTGAAGGCAACTAAAGGCTATTTGCAATAAGTGGGAGATGGCGTGTGTCCTTTTGCATATAATGTCTAACAATGGGCCATGACCAGTCTTTGAATATGGTGGAAGTTGCTTTGAAGAGAACCTTTCATTTTAGTGTCGGTAATGGAATTATGGTAGGGTGAAAACTATTTCAAGAGGATTATCAATTTCTTTGTGGAGATGAATAGGAGTGTTTTAGAACGATAGATTATAAAATACACCAAATATTTTTCTTTTAAAATTTTATATTTTTGTCATTTATGGAGTTTGTCTTTATTTAGATATATTTATATTGATGAACACATTAGACTTCCATTTGAATAATATAGTCTATATTAATCCTTATTTATTATCACCTTTTTTTATTAGCAGGTTAAAGTATGTGATATTTGCAGGGACACGAGTAATGAAGAGATGCTTGTTGTTGCAGCCTATAATGATGGTGTTGAACACACGTATGTATTCTAGTCACTAATAAAAGTATACAAAGTGGTATGTATTTCTTGCAATGAGCTAAAAAGACTATTTTGTGGAGATGTTTGTGATGCATGGGTTTTAATGTCTGATATGTTCCTAGTTACTTATTATTTGACAGTTACTGCATGCCAAGTATGTTAGACAAGGTTTCTGAAGGTGATTGGTTGTGTGAAGGCTGCAAGTTGTAGCAAAATGCAAGTGTCAAGAGAGTTGAGCCTATCTCAAAAATTGAGAAAGGTATTGAAACCATCGTGTTTGACTAGCAAGAAACATAACTATGGTAGATCACGACCAAGGTTTTACGCTAAAGTGGACAAAATGAAGTTAGGACCTAATAGATAGAGAGCCATTAAAGGTACTCTGAGCTCTCGAGTGTCTACAAAAAGACAAGCAGAGGGTTTTGAAGTGGGACCTCTGATGAAAAAGTTGGCATTGCAAGGTTCTAATAAGCATTAAACATCACAAAAGTAAGACAGTCATTACTGTATCTCCAATAGGGAATTCATTGAGAAATATTCATCACGATAATGATAGCTCTAGTCTTTATGTAAGTTTAAAGGATGCATTGATTGAAAATTGGTTTATACACATACACTCTTTTTGGCCATCTCTACTCAAGGTTCCTTCATTTCTTGTTGAATTCATTACTCCCATTGTTAAGGTAAGTGATTTTTTTATGTAGGCAACCCATAAGGATGTAAGGGTATTGTCTTTCTATACCATGCCTAAGTATAATTCATGGAAATAATCTCTGGGTGGATGAACATGATCAGGTTGGATCATAAAGTAATGCTAGATTATTTTTTCTTTGAATTATTTTCTTTTTGTTTTTCCATTCATTTTTTGAGTTATGCAGGGTCTCGATACACTGTGTACTCTACAACAGAGATATATCCACAGAGTTAAGAGTAATTGCATCAATCCTGAAACCCTTCCAGACCTTTTAAACACTCAGTGCGATAAGAAGGTAATGCGAACATAGCAGTACATTCATTAAAAGAAAATTATCCAAACTTGCTGGATAAATGCCTTTGGTTTTACTCTGGTCAGATAAGTTTATCTGTGGTCTCTGGCATGTCAAGTTGGTCACCTTGGTCTTCAAGATATAGGATTTTGTTTTTCTTTTACAAGTAGATGCAGGTTTTGGTTTATTGATTTGAATTTTTTATTGCTTCTTTTGCAGTGGTTTATGCGCTGCTACTACGTTCTAGCATTCACCCTCTAAGTTGAAAAATAAGTTGTCAGCCAAATGTCGAGGAAAGGTTGAAACTGAGTTTACTCAGGCAGTGAAAGAGATATGTGAGGAGTATGATGATAAAGGTACAGAGAAAGAGGACTTTATGCCAGAGATTGATGATGGGAAATCCAAATCATGTATTGATGAAAGCTTAAAGGATTGGATTCTGCAGAGAAAGCACAGTTTACAAAATATGATAAAATCCAAGAAGCAACTGATGAGTGAGAGGAAATGTTGAAAATGAAAAAAGATACATCTAGTCAAATGCATTATGAGACTTTTTCCAAGAAACATGATATTAAGAGAGAAGTACATAGGCATGACAACTAAAAAAAAACATGGGGCAGGTGAGAATAAGATAAAGCCTGCTACATCCCTGATATCGTCTCATAAGAAAGACATGAAGATACTCAATTTAGTTCAGGTTGGGCTTCAAAAGTACAGTTCAGTATCAACATCTAATTCCGACAATATGAGGTCCATACTAAAGATAAAGAATCCTACAAGCCATTTTGAGGACCATTTGAGGTTTGATGTTGCTGGTGTAGTGCCTACAAGTAATTTTGAGAACCATTTGAGGTATGATGTTTCTGGTGTAGTATCTTTAATAACTGAGCCAGAGTTGAAGTCAACAAAGAAATATTTTAAAAGGTCATCAAAGAGTGAAAGCAATATTCATAATGATGGAGACAATATTTTGAATTTTTCTTCTTATGATGGAGAAATTAGGATACAATCACCAAATACATGCATTTTTTTTTTAGAAAGAAAAAAGCATGTCCTTGTTATTCTCAATAAGAATCAAAGGTCATCAGTACAATCTTCCCATAAATGGGATATAGTAAATGGAGTAATGAATCCATGTGACACCTCGAGAGCGCTGCCAAGGGGAAAGGCAAAACAGTGTAAATGAAGATTCCCATCAGAAAATTGTCTCATCATATAAGTGGACTGTCTCATCAGCCACATCTACCGAGTGCCAAAGGGCTCTGATCAGCAATCTAAAAGTGTTCGCTCCTTGAACAGAAAGACATAAAAATATAGAGGGGAGTAAGCTCCCCTTTCCATGCTCAAAAGAGCTGAAAACTATCATGAGAGACCAATTGGTTCTCGAAAAATTCTGTAAAACTGCCAATACCCGGGGGATATGAGAGAGCAGTTTTAGAGAGACGGTCAGCAGTCCGATTGTGATCTCGGTAAATGTGGGTGAACAACAGATCCTGGAAGTTAAGGATTAGCTTTGTTGTCTCCCTACACCAGTGAAGGAGATATGGAGGGGAGAGAGTAGTCAATCCCTTCGCCCAGTTAATGATTACTTGTGAGTCACCATAAACGTGGGATAAGGGGATCCCCATCATCTGGGAAGAAAGTAAAAGAGCCCATAAACTGCGCAATTCAGCTTTTGTATTTGTGCCATATCCAACCCCCAGCACGAATTCGAAATGATGAGACTCATTTAAATATAAGCAATATCCAATGCCAGCAACCTTACGGCAATATCCAAATACATGCATTATTTCATAGCAAACCATGAGTGCAGTATGGTTAGAAAAGGCAAAGCATGGAAAACAAATTAGAGGTTCTCGATTAGTGCCTGAAAGTGAGTTCCTAGATCGTAGAAAAACAATAACAGATAACATTGTCAGCAATTTTGAATCTTTTAAACATGGAAACACTTAAGAGAGCATTCAGGTTTCAAACTGTAAAGAAAATTTAAAGGGCGAAAAAGATTTTGAAAATATTCATGAAAATTCTGTTCCTAATGTCAAAGATCATCTAGAAGGCTTGAATAAAGGAGGCATAACAAGTGCCAATGACAATAATGGAGAAACTATGTCATCGAATAATGCTTGTGTTTGAACTTTGCCACCAAAGGCTGATAAATATCGTTTGAGAAGTAGCCTACCGAGAGATGAAGCTGCCCTGTCTCCATCTAAATGGCGTCACTAAGAACTGGAGGGCAAGTTGCCGTGGGATGGCCTACCTGGCTTTCGGTTGTTGCCAGGGAAGCGATCAAAGGGTGGATTCCACGTTGTGCCGAGACCTTTGAGAAGCTTGATAAAGTAAGTTGTAATAGTAATATATATTAGATTATTTGCAAAATTGGTTATGTTTGGAGTTGTCTATGACATCTGCTTTATGTATTTTTACCCAATAGTGTCGCTTTTGCATAATCCTGTAGTAAGTATAGTTTCATATATCTTGTAGTCATTCACGTTGAATTTATGTGCTCTTTGTATGCCTCATGAGACAGAGAGTGAAAATCCGATTCAATTTTTTTAAGAATAAGGCTTGGTATACTAATTCAGTGAAAAATTAAACAACTAGAGATTTTCGTGATAAGATATGTGTGCAACTAGATTTTACTTCCTGTTTTTTAGTGTGAGCAGTACATTCTGGTGATTTGCTTAAATGTATTTATTGTGATTAAGTTACAATCAACAATTGTAATAAATCTTTGCTACATCTTATGAAAAGTGTGAACTCCATTTAGAAAACTTGTTGTAGTTAGCTATTTAATTTTTGTGTTAAATCGGATTTTGAAACTTGTTATACAATATCAGCAAACTCCCTGATTTCTTATTGGAACATGTTCGTGGTCTTTAGGTAAAATAATTAATTGGTCTTTAGGCTTATTTGATAGTAAGGAATGCCTAGGATTGAGGTTTAGGGCGCTTTTAACCCACATTATAGCCCATAACTTACCAAAATTGTTTATTGACTGCTACATGAATCATATTTTATGTTCTTCCAGGTTTGACCATATAAGATGGCTTCAAATACATAGAATACGAGGAAATAACCTTATACCATTTTCCCAGAACTAGATCATGGTTGCATGCCCCTATAAGAAGCCTTAAATATACCCAAAATGTTACTCTACTTATGCTTTAAAAAGGGGATTATGCCTAGGGACAAAGGATCGATGTTGTTCTGGTGTTCAAACTTATCACAAAATTCTCAAAACTAATTAAAGTGTGCCCAGATTTGGGAGAACTGACTTATTTTCCTGCTTACTATTGTTTAAAGACTCAAAACATATTTTATCATCTTAAGTTAAAGACTAGTAAATTTGTAATATTTTATCATCTTTAATGTTAAAAGTAAAAAATATTTACCATTAATAGTAAAATTATTATAAAAAGAATCAAAAGATAATTTATCCTCTACTTGTCATATTTTTACTCAATTCTTGTTTCAAGACAAACTTTTTGGAATTGGTTGAGATTCTACCTACTTTGTCAACTAATTTGTAGCATAATGATATATCTACACCTCCCTTTTATATGTATATGTTTGAATGTACCAACAAAGTCAACCTTTCATCGCTTGAACAATCCTTAGGGAAAAGTTGGAAGTAAGGGAATGGAATCATCTTGCATTCCTGTTGTAGATGAGGAAGATATACTTTTGTAGGTTCAAGGCTAGGTTTCTTACATGTCTGCATAAATTCTCTAAAGTATTCAACATTTTCCTTTATGGACCCCTTTTCTTACAGTCTCCATCACCAACTTTTAGAACAATTGTTCTATGATGACTGCATGAAGGATGAATCTAAAATGTTTTTCATATCCCCAACTTCTAGGTGGCAGTATGATGGAGAATTTTTATAGGTCTATGAATATTTATCTGAAATTTTCCATGGAAATATTAGAGGAATGTTTTGTAGGAAAAGGTTTCAAACTACCATTTTGTGGGAAAAGTTGACACTGAGTATCATACTCCATGGGCTTGCAAACTTTTTTGACATCCCAACAATGATAGAATTTACCAAGTGGACTTAGAACTTGGACAATGGGATGGTGAATGATAGGATCCTGTGTCTAAGATAGTTTTTGAACACTTTCCAATGCCATTCACTGCATCTACAAATACCAGAGAACACTATGAAAGTGTGTTTGTGAAGCATTCCATCTCTGCTTATATTTTGCAACCACTTGAATGAAATGTTTTGGCAAGCATCTTTGGAAGCATCACTTCTATGAGTGGCGTAATGCACCTAGCAGGAAAGGGGATAATGGAGGATAGTTTTGGGAGTGGGAGCTAGGGTATTGGAAAGTAAGCAAACTAAATAGGGTGATTGCTATTGATGAAAGGACAAACATAACTTGTAAATGTAGATCTTACAGGAAATATTCTTTTAGAGAAGGGTTTACAAACAGTAATTGTGGCCACATATCCTTCTGTTAATGGAAAAGGAACTTAGAGGTTCTAGATTAGAGAAACTGCAGAAAGTTGGCTCCCAGTTACAGGAAGAGCAAGGGTCCAAAAGAATTTGAACCTTTGGGGTATTCTGTGTAGGAAACCACTTGGATATTCCTGTGTATGAAACCACAAGGAAAAAAGGACCACTTGGGTATTCCTCTGTGTAGGAAAAAAGGAAAAGCAAAATCCCGATCATAAAGCCAAATTTATTAAGCATCCAGAGAGGTAGAAAAGAAGATAAAGATGTAAGATGGATGTGATGGATGGATGCTGCTTTATTTTATTAATATCTACATGATTTTAAATTATTTTTACATTATTGTAATCAACAGTCTAAATGGAATACATGGTTTACTGATGTTACATAAGATGGACAGACATCTCCTGTAGAGTGCACCCACCTTCTCTCAATGCTATAAATATCATTTGAAATAGAACCTGTAACTCAAGATCGACCTCTGTAGTGCAAAATCAAACCACTCCCACAGTAATCACTGCAGTGATTTGCTCCGCAAAATCAAAGTAACCGAAAACTTTTTGAACATACTTTATAATGGTTTAGCCGCATAATCAAACTAACGAAAAACTTTTTGAACAAACTTTATTATTATTTTGAACAGATAGTTATCGGTATGCAAATCAGAACAACAACCTATCAGACTTCCAAAATACAAAATTAGACTAATGTTTCTTAAGACCAGACCCTATAACTCAAAATCAGACTAGCAAAATATAACTTATAAAAGTAGTAATAATAACCGAATCATATCATGTCTCATAATGCCCATCCGCTTAAGTAATATCAACCACACAGCATAGATGAATATTCAATATTTGACAAAATATATGAGAGTTCCAACACTGTCATTTCCAAGCATACACCTACACTTTCAGCCATCACTGCATACACCTGCACTTTCAGGAATCACATCACATTAAATATTTATGCACCATAAACAAAACATCTTGAAGTAGCATAAAGAAAAAGCTTAAATAGAAACAACATAAAGAAAAAGCTTAATGGAAGTTTTAAAGAAAAAGCTTAATGGAAGTTTTAAAGAAACAACATAAAGAAAAAGCTTAAAAAAGAAACAGCATAAAGAAAAATAAAAACAAATTTTGCTTTAATTTATTGAAATTTAAAGTATACATTTTGTTAAAATACAACATTTTTTCAAGTGTAAAAAGAAACATTGTAGAATCTCTCTACATAAAGTAATTCAATTTAAAATGTTAAAAACTTGAAAAGGAAACAACATAAAACAACTATAAAAATATATATTATATATTTGTGAAAATACATTCTCTCAAATTGTGTTTTTTTAGAGGTGGTGCTAATGGAAACATTTTGGAATTTCTATTTATTCAAATATAGATTATATATTTTGTTTTAATTTATTGAAATTTAGATTATATATTTTGTTAGTCAAATTGTGTTTTTTACAATTGCAAAAGAAAGCATTGTGGAATCTCTCTATATAAATGGTGTCCATTGGCCAAAACAAGAACATATAAAAATCAATTACTATGTTTATAAGAATCATGACATGAAAAAATGTGTTGCATTGTTTCTATAAACTATGCTAAAATAAATGGTTAATAGTGTAATTTTGTTCATTTTTGTTTAATTTTGGCATGGATGTAATTATCATTAGGAGTAGTCTAACTCTTCGACGATTTTGCCCGGCATTAGACTACTCCGTTAACGGCCGTGATCTCCTCCGGCAATGCCCCTCTCGGTCTCGGGTGAGCCCCATTTCTCGGTCCCACAAGATCCTGATCCATGTCGCCTCTACCTAGACGTCCTACTACCCCTTGCATTTAATCATATACTCCTGGTTGGTGACTCCTTCACCCTTCCCACTCTGCTCCTTGCCCGCTACGAACTTGACTCCCTGCAAGCGTTAGACTACTCCAACACCGCTCGGACTGCACCCACTCTGCCAGAGCTGCTACAGAGTCCAACCTCGCTTGGGTCGCACCACCAGAGGTAAGTCCATCCCAGGATGCTACGATCTGTTGTAGTCAACACCTCAAGGTTGCCTGCAATTCCAGGAGATGACTAACAACTTGAAAACATCACTTCCTTCATCCGATCTCCATACTATACTCTTACTCCTTTAGTCATGTATCTAACATCTCTCCCAAACTCTTTAACTTAAAAGTAGAGAAAGATGAATATTCATTTAGACAACGTTTGTAGAATACAGAGACCTAAAGATTAGGTATTGAAATGGCAGTAAGGTTACAGAAAGAAATTTTAACCATCAATCCTTTTTAGAATTCCAATTGCTTTACCATCTCAACAACTTCATCATTAGATATCCATATGACTTCATCAAGTATGTCTTCATCCAAATTATATGGAACAAAACCTGCACCAATGTCTTGAATTTTGAGAGGGTCTAGCTTTCCACTCGACACTATGTTATTCTTGGTTAGCTCCACTCCACTAATATTCTTGTCTGCATTTTTCCTTTCAAATATCAACTGACACCCATAATTGTTACTCCAATTCTTGTTCTGGTGATTAATATGTCAACATCCCCTCTGTGATTTCCACTCTGTAAACACTAGCATGATGGTCAAGAAAAGGTTTCTAGAGATTTTTTTTGAACTTTTACACTAGTGCATAAGGTGACCTTCAAATGATCACCAACATTCAAGTCCAGTAAGCTCTCAATCATTTTCCTTCATAATCAATTTGCAGGATCTCCAACTCATTTCTTCTCTAAGGTCATTCCAATATGACCATTCCTTCATTGTAAATTCTCCAATTTAGCATCCAAGTGATCTTCATAATAAACAAATGCAGCTGCTACTCATCACTTCATCTCAAAATTAATTCCTCTGTAAGATTTATTCATGACACTCGATAAGGTATAAGGATGCTTTTAACATCTACACTTGGACGGTTTGGCTTGACAGTTGACATGTCTAAGTATCTTCCTTTGACACTTGAATTACATGTTAGTTTGCACCTTCACAGTTGGTCACTGCTCTATATGGCATATGACAAGTAGCACATAAGAATTTAGTCGGATCTTCCTTGGGTGTTGTGATCAATTATCCATCTCAAATGCTTTTCTCGTCTCCTTTCACTAGAATTAAGCTATAAAAATTTGTTGGTTTAATGCTTATATAACACTTGGGAGAACTGTTATAGTTGCGCTAAGTTTCATGGCCCATAGGATCTCCTTTAGTTCCATCAAGGATACTTTTACCCAACATAATTGTCACCATAGGTCTTTGAATGCATGATGCATTTTGTTTAGATCATGGGAATTATCCTATATGCATGGAGTTTTAAACATAGGTATATTTGCATTGAACCAACACGCTGAGCATACCACATTCATTGGACTTCCCCCTTGGCATTTAGTGTGAGTGCTTTGAAAAATGGAGGTAGGACTCTTATCTTGGATTCTAGCTTGGAGATCAACGCCCAAATGAAGTTTTACAAAAATGACAAAACTAAAGATGAAAATTATGGATTTAAAATAAATCTTAGGTTTGACGTATAGAGTGGCATTTTTTATTCAACTTGTGGAGAAATAACCAAACGGTGAAGGATGATGTCCAAACCATATATCTTTGGTTTGACATACCTTTGTTTGAATCATAAACGAAACCTGAGCCAATTTAATTTTTAGCAAACATTTCAAAGTGAAAATAATAAAATACATGATGGCAAATGCAAATTAAAAAGTAGTAATAAAAACCCTTTTATTTTGGACTAATATTGTGACATATGAATTAGGCCTTCAATTTAGACTTTGGAGTTTGGGTTGGGTAAAATATCGCCACTCACTTGTTTTTATAGTCATAATAATAATCTTTAAAAATATTTTATATTTAAAATAAAATATTTTATTCTTTAATTTGAGTGAGATTAGGTAAAACTTAAAACGACAGCTTTTGAAACTTCAAATGGAGAGGGGAAACGTAAGGAACACAATTATCTACGGATACTTTTCATATTACCTACTATTTTTCTCATATTTTGTTTTGTAAAAATTAACCCAAGCAAAGAGAAAGAAATGTAATCAATGTATTTATTTGCGTTCAACAACATATAAAGAAAATAGTGAAGAAAATATGAAAGAAGCTTAATATCTTAAAGAGTCTCAGTCAAACTGGGGTGAAGTTGATCACTAAGGTGAGCTCCTCCCTCCCTCCTCCTCCTGCCACCCTCTACCTCCACCTCTTCCCTCCCCCACTC
>LPNX010502443.1:40171-56398 GCA_001517045.1 Pseudotsuga menziesii | reverse complement strand
CCTCCCTCCACCTCCTGCTCCTCCTCTCTCCCTCCTCAACCCCATCCCTCATCCCTCTCTCCTCCACCCTCCCACCGCCTCCTCCTCCTCTCTCCCACGGCCTTCCTCCTCTTCTTCCCTCCCAGAAAGTGGAAATGCCAGAAAGCGGAAATGCCAGAAATCCAGAAATGCCAGAAAACGGAAATGCTTGATGCCCTTGGTGTAGTAGATACAATACAGTGGATAAGTTGTGTCCAAGCAAAGCATGCTGCGAATGGTCGTTTTAAAAAAAGATTATGATTGCTGCCTGCCGTCGCTGGTTCTCTCGAGTCCCAATTCAATCCTTGAGTGTATTTGCCAAGTCAAATAGTGATGCAGGAAACATGCATCTAGAAATCTTCCTCAAATTCAGATGATGAGGCGACCGATCCCAATCAACAAACTAGAACGACACGATGACTAGAAGGAAACTGCAACGTGGAAATGCGACCAAGCTAGCCAAATGCCGCCATACCCAGACCTGCCAAAACCAGAGGAATCCATAAATATGGAAACCTGCTTAAAGAATAGCAGTAGCGAGGAAAACATACATACCTATGCAAATAACTGGTGACTGAGCAACGCTCCACGCTGGTCGCATAAATCCTGAGAAATTCACCAACCCAGAAAAGAATACTAGCCGCGGTCGAAGACAAGAAGTGAACCCGGAATCGGAAAAAAGAAACAACACGAGCAACATAAATTTGCAACAAGAGAATGCCTCCAAACCCAAGAAGCAGCAAAAAGCAATAATGGCAAACACCAACTCTTGAAAAGCTTAAAGAGAAAAGCAATATAAAATCTTAAAAAAGAAACAGCAAAAAGCATAAAAGAAACCAAGCCAGAATCTGAGATCAAGAGTCCTACCTCCATTTTTCAAAGCACTCACACTAAATGCCAAGGGGGAAGTCCAATGAATGTGGTATGCTCAGTGTGTTGGTTCAATGCAAATATACCTATGTTTAAAAATCCATGCCTATGGGATAATTTCCATGATGTAAACAAAATGCATCATGCATTCAAAGACCAACAGTGACAATTATGTTGGGTAAAAGTACTCTTGATGGAACTAAAGGAGATCCTATGGGCCATGAAACTTAGTGCAACTATAACAGTTCTCTCAAGTGTTATATAAGAACTAAACCAACAAAATTTTATAGCTTAATTCTAGTGGAAGGAGACGAGAAAAACATTTGAGATGGATAATCGAACACAACACCCAAGGAAGATCCGACTAAATTCTTATATGCTACTTGTCATATGTCATATAGAGCAGTGACCAATTGTGAAGGTGCAAACTAACATGCAAGTCAAGTGTCAAAGGAAGATACTTAGACATGTCAACTATCAAGCCGAACCATCCAAGTGTAGATGTTAAAAGCATCCTTATACCTTATTGAGTGTCATGAATAAATCTTACAGAGGAATTAATTTTGAGATGAAGTGATAAGTTGCAGCTGCATTTGTTTATTATGAAGATCACTTGGATGCTAAATTGGAGAATTTACAATGAAGGAATGGTCATATTGGAATGACCTTAGAGAAGAAATGAGTTAGAGATCCTGCAAATTGATTATGAAGGAAAACGATTGAGAGCTTACTGGACTTGAATGTTGGTGATCATTTGAAGGTCACCTTATGCACTAGTGTAAAAGTTCAAAAAAAATCTCTAGAAACCTTTTCTTGACCATCATGCTAGTGTTTACAGAGTGGAAACCACAGAGGGGATGTTGATATATTAATCACTAGAACAAGAACTGGAGTAACAATTATGGGTGTTAGTTGATATTTGAAAGGAAAAATGCAGACAAGAAGAATAGTGGCGTAGAGCTAACCAAGAGTAACATACTGTCGTGCAGAAAGCTAGACCCTCTCAAAATTCAAGACATTGGTGCAGGTTTTGTTCCATATAATTTGGATGAAGACATACTTGATGAAGTCATATGGATATCTAATGATGAAGTTGTTGAGATGGTAAAGCAATTGGAATTCTAAAAAGGATTGATGGTTAAAATTTCATAAGGATATTCAGAAAGTATGGATGCAGTTATAGGCAAATTCATGCACATTGGCATTTACATGGAATTAATGGAAAATTTAGGCTAGGGTTATGACATTCACACATAGATAATGCCAATAAATAGTCCATGATTTCTAATGACAATAACAACCCAATTACCAATGACAATAACAAACCACTTACAAATGTAAGTATAGAAATGTAGCTAATAATAATAGAAATGATGTATAATGATAATTACACCGATGACAAAATGATGGTTGAAATTTCATAAGGATATTCAGAAAGTATGGATTTAGTTAAAGACAAAGTTATGCACATGGGCGTTTAATATGGAATTAATGGAAAATTTATGCTAGGTTTATGATATTCACACATAGATAATGCCAATAAATAGTCCATGATTGCTAATGACAATAACAACCCAATTACCAATGACAATAGCAAACCACTTACAAATGTAAGTAATAGAAATGTAGCTAATAATAATAGAAATGATGTATAATGATAATTACACCCATGACAATATGATGGTTGCAATTTCATAAGGATATTCAGAAAGTATGGATGTAGTTAAAGGCAAAGTCATGCACATTGCCATTTAACATGGAATTAAAGGCAAATTTAGGCTAGGGTTATGGCATTCACACATAGATAATGTCAATAAATAGTCCATTATTGCTAATGACAATAACAACCCAATTAGCAATGACAATAACAAACCACTTACAAATGTAAGTAATAGAGATGTAGCTAATAATAATAGAAATGATGTATAATGATAATGGAGTAGTCTAACGCTTCAACGATTTCTCCTGGCGTTGGACTACTCCATTAACTGTCGTCTTTAACGCTCAAGGCCATTGCTGTTGGTTTTGTCATTCAACCACTTGTAAGGTCGAGGCTATCTCTACCCTTGAGGTGACCGATAACCTTACTGTCCTATTTCATGGTCGCGCCTAGCGCAAAACAAAATTTCTTTTTCTGTAACCTTACCGCCATTTCAATACCTAATCTTTAGGTATAGGTATTCTGCAAACGTTGTCACAATGTATATTCACCTTTCTCTGCTTTTAACTTAAAGAGTTTGGGAGAGATGTTAGATACAGGACTGAAGGAGTAAGAGTATAGTATGGAGATCAAATGAAGGAACTGATGTTTTCAAGTTGTTATTCATCTCCTGGACTTGCAGGAAACCTTGAGGTGTTGACTACAACAGAATGTAGCATCTTGGGATGGACTTACCTCTGGTGGTGCGACCCAAGCGAGGTTGGACTCTGCAGTAGCTCTGGCAGAGTGGGTGCAGTCCGAGCGATGTTGGAGCAGTCTAATGCTTGGAGGGAATCAAGTTCACAGCAGACAGGGAGCAGAGTGGGGAGGGTGGAGGAGTCACCAACCAGGAGTATATGATTAAATGCAAGGGGTAGTAGGACGTCTAGGTAGAGGCGACATGGATCAGGATCTTGTGGGACCGAGAAATGGGGCTCACCTGAGACCGAGAGGGGCTTTGCTGGAGGCGATCACGACCATTAACGGAGTATTATAACGTCGGGAAAAATCGTCGAAGAGTTAGACTACTCCTAATGATAATCACATCCATGACAAAATTAAACAAAAATGAACAAAATTACACTATTAACCATTTATTTTAGCGTAGTTTATAGAAACAATGCAACACATTTTTTCATGTCATGATTTTTATAAACATAGTAATTGATTTTTATATGTTCTTGTTTTGGCCAATGGACACCATTTAGATAGAGAGATTCCACAATGCTTCCTTTTGCACTTGTAAAAAACACAATTTGACTAACAAAATGTATAATCTAAATTTCAATAAATTAAAACAAAATATATAATCAGCACCACCTCTAAAAAATCACAATTTGAGAGGATGTATTTTCACAAATATATAATATATATAATATATGATATATATATGTTGTTTCCTTTTCAAGTTTTTGTATACTTTAAATTGAATTACTTTATGTAGAGAGATTCTACAATGTTTCTTTTTACACTTTGAAAAAAAGTTGTATTTTAACAAAATGTATAATCTAAATTTCAATAAATTAAAGGAAAATATATAATCTATATTTCAATAAATAAAGATTCCAAAATGTTTCAATTAACAACACCTGGAAAAAACACAATTTGACACAATGTTTCCATTTTTATTGCCTAAAAGTTGCTTCTATTTTAATAAATTTGTTTCCATTAACACCATTTAAAAAAAGCATAATTTGACAGAAAAATTATAAAATTGTTTCTATTTTTCTTTATACTGTTTTTATAGATTTCAAATTGAATTGATTTATGTTGTTTTTTCTCTTAAAGCTTTTCTTACTATTAAGGATTGAACATTTCCTTTGCCTTTTATGTTCCGCTTTAAGCTTTATGTTGCTTTTTATGCTTTTCTTCTTTCTTTAAGCTTTTATATTGCTTTTCTCTTTAAGCGGATTGAATTGGTAGTGGAGAGAACGAGCAATGGCAAGCGGCAATCACAATCTTCTTTTAAAACGACCATTCGCAGCATGCTTTGCTTGGGCGCAAATTCTCCATTGTATTGTAACTACTACACCAGGGGTGTATGCAATGGTCTTATGCAATGGCCTTATTGTTTCGTTTGATGCCCCGTGCTCAACATCAGCAACACTGTCTGCTCTGCTCAGAGAAGATTTGATTGCTCTGCTCTGCGATATGTAATTGTCAACATCAGCAACACTGTCTGCTCTGCTCAGAGAAGATTTGATTGCTCTGCTCTGCGATATGTAATTGTTGTCAAGTAATGCTTATGGTTTTCTTTAGTTGCGTGCTTTCAATGTGTATCGGATCAATGGTTTTATTGTTTCGTTTGATACAACAGCACTATGCATTCATTCAACAGCAGCAGCACTGTCTACCCAGCACTGTCTACCCATCAGAGATAGAAACCTATGCATTCATTCAACAGCAGCAGCACTGTCTGCCCATCAGAGATAGAAACCTATGCATTCATTCAATAGCAGCAGCACTGTCTGCTCTGCCATATGAGAGAAGATCTGATTGCTCTGCTCTGCGCCATATGTAAATGCTATCAAGTAATGCACTATTTTTAATTCATTTTCTTTAAGATTGTCTTCAATTTGTAGGGTAGGAAAACATCAGTTAATAATTAGAATGGATAATTTTATGTGGATTCTCTTTTGATAGATATTGACTGTGCAGGTGGGTCTACATTGATGAGTAACAATCATTGCACATATTTGTTAATTTTATGTGGATTTTTTTTAGATATTGACGGTCTAAATTCTTGAAATGTGTAGGTCGGTTTTCATTGATCTAAATTCTTGAAATGTGTAGGTCGGTTTTCATTGATCAGTTACGATCATTTCACATATTTGTTGGGCATAGAAGGATTATACAGGCAGGCTGTAACAATGTCCAAAGCTATATACTTGTTTTGGAGGTCAGCTCAGCTCAGCTGGACGATCATCCATCATTATCAGAATTATCCACGGAAACATGCATGCAAAATGGGTATCTAGTCTCACCAACTATTACTTTAAAGTCTACATTACATATTATAGAGTACCAACTATTACTTTAAAGTTTACATTACAGAGTGATATTTTCATATTACAGAGATATTTTACTGAATCCGATAGTTATTTAGACATGTTTATTTCTTCTCCCACATGTACAATATGTATTACTATTGTGCTTTGCAACCTCTAATAAGTCTTTTTGAAATTTTCCATCTGATATGTCCTCTCTACCTTATGTCCACAGTTTACAAAACCCCTTCCTGCTTTTTATGCATCAGCACAGTTGTATATGTCTGCTTTTTATGCATCAGCACAGTTGTATATGTTGTTTGAACTTTGTATTTGGGACTCTGATTAAACCAGCTAGTTATTGGACCAATAGAAGAAGTAATGAACAGGTTTAGGTAGTATATTGCTATATTTTCATTAGATTGTTGCAGGCTATTCTGGTTAGTCTAGGTTAATATAGATGACTTGTAATATACTAATTTTGTATTATACATATATTTTATCCCACAACAAGAAACAAACTCTCCCATACTATGGTCATTCTATCTAGGTACCTAGCATGGCCACAGACACAGCAACAGTCATAGACAATTTTATATCAGTTGTTTGAGATTCATTGTTCAATAAGAGATGAGATTTTTGTTTCAATAAAAACTCAATTTCATGAATTGTGACAATTATTATATCTTTATTATGTTATATTATTATTATATCTTTATTATGTGACAATTTTATGAAAATTATTATATCTTTATGGGAAAGTAGAGAGCACCCTAACTTTGGGTTAGAAGTCATGGTTTTCTTAATTGTTTTACAGGTATTTATTGGTAAGGATTCCGGTGAAGATCGATTGAAAAATCTATTATTAGGCCTTGGTTCTTCAAGGTTTGGAATCTAAACACTCTTCAAAAGAGCAGTTTGCGATGGTTCTAATAATTTGGCATGGAATTAAATTGAATCTATATTAGAATGGAAACATTGATTAAAATTGAAATGAATTAATGTATGAAATGATGAATGGCCAATTTCACTAAGGGTACGTTCTGCATAGTCAATTTTGGAGGAGAAAAAACCTAAACTAAATTGGGGACACTCCCCTCGCTGTCAATAGAACCTAGACAAGATATATACCATAGAACATGAAGGTTGGAAATAAAATTCAGAGTTTTGAAAAAGGAAGGGCTTTTTTTTGTTGTATAACAGCTACCCAGGTTGGATTTTTTGTTTAGTTTCTGTAAATGGACTTTGTAATGTTGATGTAATGCATTTTTCAATGTTGATGAAATGGTTGATTCTGGTAGCTATTAGAATTGTTACTCGAAATAGATACTAGCTTTTGTGTCTGTTTTGAGATCTTTAATCATGCCAGACCTATGTATTAGTATTCAGTAGTTCTGGTCTTATTTTAGTACTCTTAGTAGCCATTGCTATGAAAATATGTACTAGTGAAGTCAAATATAAATATTAAATATTTTCATTGTTATTGGAGGGTCAGCAGATCATTTATAACTATCTCATCTCCTTGCTTTTGTGTTTATTTCCATTTTCAAAGGGAAAAAAAACAGAAAGCATCCACCCATATTAGCTCTCAATATTGGGTGGGATCTCAGGTATCCATTTCAGAGGTCAGTCTCAAATGATGAAGAGCAACTGTTTTCAGCATAATAGGGAGACATGAAATGTCAGCTAATGTATCGTATATGGGCTATGGGAAATGGACATTTGATCCATATAACAAGAATCACAGTATAAAATTAGAGTTCCATTTACTCTCCTGTTCTTAGGAAACATGGTTTTCCTCATCTATCAGCAAGGAGTTTAAAATTTGACTAAACTTGCCATCCATACTTTAATCTTAATATTCAAAAGGAAAAATCAATATCTTAAAATCAAGGAGAGAGGAATAACTGACCCTGCCACCAACATGGAGTACAATGGCCAAAATGACAGCTATAGGTATGACAACAACATAGTTTGCCCCAAGATTTACATAGGCAGAAGTATTGAAGTTATAGAAAACATGACTATATCTATCAATCTATACAATTCAAGACCATTTCCATATCTGAGGAAATCTATGAGAAAGGTTATCAACCTGATAGAACACCTTTTGGATGACATCCATAACTGTTGAGGTTGCAAGCAGCGGAATCATGCTTAAAATGTAGTCAACTACCTCTCCATTGCTAAAAACATAGCCCCAGACATTTCGAACATAGAATAAAGTATATCCTATCATGAGGGCTTCTACTGCTTCCATACATACCCCAACACGCACCGATAGCTGTGCATCTCGTGAGCGTACAACTCCTAGTTCATTGGAAACTCGTGTACTGCAGATCATCACTGCAGATGGAATAACAAGCTTAAGAAAGTTTGTAATATCATATAAAAAGCTTCCCTTGAGAAGGATGTCTATGTCTTCTTGCATGCAGGGGAATATGTAACAGGGGAATATGTAACATAAAGTGATAGAAGTAAAACATTCAGCCAATTGGAAATGTTTTTTGCAAGTGCAGCGCCTTTATTACCCAGCCCAACTGTTAACAGTGAACACCAATACCCAACAGATAGGGACATGTAAACACAGAGTTATTGCAGAGCTCAACAGCATTGGAAAGACAATACCCCGTGATTGAAGAAATTTCAGAAGGGGTTGAAGAGCCGCATAAGCAAACAAGCTAGGAATCGTCCATCTTACAAATTTCCCTGCTTCAAAATATATTAAAGGGTCTTTGCCAAGGGCTGCAAGAATGTGTCCCATATATTCCCATATCACAGCAACTGGTATGCTTACACAAAAAAGAGAAACAATTGCTCTCTGCAATTGAATCCCAAGCAAATGATGTTGCTTTGCTCCATAGGCCTGTCCACAAAGTGTCTGTAATGCACTTGCCATTCCCATCTGTTGATAGACACACAAGTAATGAAATAACAGCTTATCATACTAATGTTGAGGAATTTCAAAGCTTGAAAGATCCATTTCTGACTTCCGAGTTCCACCATAACTGAAGTGCATTCTCTTACATATCATTCTACAAACAAAATATTTAACTTGATGAGCGTGCATTTTTAGAAATTACAGAGTTAAACCTTACTGAGGACCACTTTTAAGTTTTACCTGGCAAGTGAATTGAGACGGATTTAGGCACAATTTTATGAAGTGTACCCTAGGAACCTTTTCAGCATGCTGCTATGTGTCAACCATAAGGTTAATGAAAATTTCCTTCATTATGCATTTTACAAATGATTGTTCAATGATGTGGGATCATCTAAAACAAAGAATCTCTCTCCCTTTTTATTTATATATATATATATATATATATATAATTGAACATGAAGAATGTCAAAGCAGTGTAATTACCCTATCCTCATGGATAAGGAATCATCGATTGTGTAATCTTGCTGAAAGTGCACGCATGCACCAATACCGGTTAAAAAAAGAATTGTTTTAGAGGTTATCGTAAGGTGGGATGGATGGGATCGCTAGTATACCATGAAGTTTTGATATTGGAAAAAAGTGTTAGCGAATCTCATCAAGAAGGAATTTATATATATGGCTTTGTTAATGAAGATATAAATTTCAGATTTGTCTTCTGCAAGGTTGCGGAACAAATCAAATTGTTATGTCTTTCTTCTTGTTTGTGGATCCTATTGTTTTGCACTGTGAAGGCTCTGCAGTTGGTTGTTGTTGAAGCAACCCTGGACAACGCCATCATCATGATATCAGAGCAATGAACGAAATGGCCAATATAAGAATTCCAGTATGGGAACGGAGACGAGCAAGGACTGGAAATCTAAGAATGGAAAGTTACTCCGTAAATTGGAAAATCCTGAGGTTAGGTTGAGTGATTACGAGTCCAAGGAAGAACATGCAAATGTTCAAAAAGTAGATCCTCTGGAGAGATAGATGGAGGCAATGTCCAAACAAGAAAGTAAGGCAGAGGCCGATATTTCCGAGTTGAAAGGAGAATTGAACCCAGAATTGTTTATAGACTGGATACAAGATCTGATACTATATTTGGATATGGAAAATACCGAGGAAGATGATCCCCGTAGTGTCAAAATTGTAGTGGAAAAAATGAAGTCTGATGTTGTACTTTGATGGGATAATCTACAACCATCAAGAAGAAGGCAGGGAAGATAGAAGATTAAATTGTACCTAACGTGTTGTGAAACATCTCATGGAAACTTTTTCCCGTGGAAATCCAGCAACAGTTGTTCAAGAAATTTCAAAACTTGAGGCAAAGGGATATGTCTATGCAAGAGTATACCAAACAATTTCTGAAATTCCAAACTTGGATAGGCATGCGAGAAGATGAGGTGCAAGCCAGGCTCAAAATGAAATGGGCTAAGGTTTCAAATCCAAAATAAACTGGCCCTTGTGAAAGTGCATTCCATGGATGAAGCATATATTAAGATGCATTAAAGGAGGAAGAGGAATTAAATCTGGGAAAGACTAAGAGAAATAAAAGGGGCAGCGACATTTAAAGGGAAGATAATGAGGAAAGAAAAGAAACAAATTATGACTTCAAAAAAGGGGAGGTTTTGGAGGTAGAGGTTGTGGTGGTAGATACTCTTTCATGATATAAAATGGTTTCCATTGTGGAAATCCCAAGCATATGGATTTTGAGTGTCTAGAAACAATTGGTGATGGGAAGATATCAGAGTAGTGAACAAACATGGCACGGGACAAAGATATTGATCTAGCTCCAATAATAACCCCTCTTGAAGAAAATGAAGAGGAGAACCCTATTCCATGGAGAATCTTGTTGAAACTGAAAGAGAAAGAAGAAGGGCATTGGTTGAGAAGTATTTACAAGACCAAGTGCAAGGCAGGGGAAGGTGTTGCAACTTAGTAACTGGGGGGATTCATAACATATTCTTCACCGAAAAGTTGAAAAGGTCAAACTTAAAATGTACAAGACATCCTTGGCCGTACAAGTAGTCTTAGTTTCAGAAAGGTCACAATGTTACATGAGTGAGCACTGCAAAGTTCTCTTCAGTATTGGAGACTATGAAGACCAGGTTGTGTGTGATGTCATACCCATGGATGCATGCCATATTCTTCTAGGTAAGGCATGTCAATTTGATGGAGAAACAATTTATAATGGGAAGGAGAATACATATACCCGTGTTAAAAGAATAAGGCAATTCCAATGGCTCCCAATGGAGTAGACATAAGAGGAAAGTAATCAAATAATTTTCCTCTCTGCTAAGGAGTTTTGTCATGATAAGAAATTGAAGGGAGGTTATGTATTGATTTGCAGGGAGCAAGCAAATGCATCAAGCAAGGATTTCCCACCAGAAGTGAAGGCCTTCTATAAGGAGCATAAGGATATAATTTCTGATAGCCTGTCTACTAGATTGACTCCATTGAAAAAGATCACCTATCACATAGGTGATGGATCTTATTCAAGGAGGAAGTCTGCCAAATCTAGCCCATCATAGATCAAGTCTAGTGAAAAATGAGGAGTTGAATAAACAAGTGGAGGATTTGTTGTAATTAGTCTGAAAATGGATTGAGAATATGCATGGATTGGAGAGCCATCAACATAATAACCATCAAGTATAGGTTTCCATTACCCAAAATGGATAATATCAAGGATTGTTTAAGTGAAGTTTGTTATTTTTTTAAAATAGATTTTATAAGTAGATATCACCGGATATTAATAAGAGAAGGTAATGAATGGAAAACAATCTTTAAAAAAATTAGGATTGTACAAATCGTTGGTGATACCATTTGAGTCGAAATTTAATGCACCAAGTACTTTCATAAGATGGGCGACAGAGATGTTGAGGCCTTTCTTGGGGATGTTTGTGATTGTATCTTAATGTTTTTCATCTTCAGCAAGACAAAACAAGAGCACTTGCATTGTGTGAACATTGAAAAGGTTGGAAGAAGAGTAGTTGCAAGTCAATTTGAAGAAAAATTATTTCATGCAAAAACTCATGTACTTGGGGTTTGAAGTAATCAAGGACTTGAATGAACATGACAAAGATTTTGGAGAGGTATGGAAGGTTTGCAAGGAGATTATAGATTAGTAGGACAACCTATTTGGACTACTTCTTGGAAGATGGATTTTTGTTCAAGGGAAAACAACTCTACATTCCCAAAGTATCTAAGAGAAATAGTTTGATTAAAGAGTGGCATGGTCCAGGATTGAGTTGACTCTTTGTCTAGAAAAAACTCAAGGTGTTTTTGGAGGAAAGATATTAATATGACTGGCCTGATTTAAAGTTGGTTGCTATCAAATATGTTGAGAGATGCAGAATACGTAAGTTAGCAAAGGGAAGAAGCCAAGCTACTAGTTTGTACACTCTTTTGCCAGTCTTGAAGGGACCGTGGGGGGGTTTGTCCATGTATTTGATTTCAGGTTTACTTTACACTCGAAGATGTAATGATTTCAGGTTTACTTTACACTCAAAGATGTAACGATTTCATATTTTTAGTGATTGATAGATTCTCTAAAATGGCTCATTTCATGCCTTGCATAAAGAATAATGACGCATCTAAAGTTGTTTTTTTTATTAAGGAAATTGTGAGATTGCATGGATTTCTGAAGGCAATCACATCATATAGAGACTCCAAGTTTCGAAAGCCATTTTTGGAAAACTCTTTGGAAAATAATGGGAACAAAGTCGCAATACAGTGTATCATTCCCATACTAATGGGTAAACCGAGTTGTGAATAAGAGTTTGGGAAATTTATTGATATGTCTTGCATGGAACAAGCCTGGACAATGGGATTTGATGTTGCCACAAGTTGAGTTTGCATTCAATAACTCAGTCAACCAGTCTACATGACTAAACCCATTCCATATTGTATATGGGAATAGTCCCGAAGGATTGATAGATAGATTTAGTGGAGCTGTTGAACAGAAGTGATGATGTGGATGCATTTTCCGAACAGATGCAAGGATTACATGAACAGGTTAGGGAGTGACAGCAAGCAACCAACCAAGTTACAGAGATAAAGAAGATGGATTTATAAGAAATATATCATTTGAAGTAGATAACGATGTAATGGTGCATTTGAGGAAAGAAATGCTTCCTGCTAAAATAAATAACACAATGAAGTACAAGAAGATTAGTCCCCGCAAAATCATAAGGAATCCCTATGGTAATGCTTATGAAGTTGAACTGCCAAAAGATCTGAATATCTCTAATATTTTTAATGTTGCAGATTTATAAGAATTTAATGTAGGTGAAGAAGAACGGGCGCGAGTTGGATATTGGATATCGCATCCTCTAGTGAAAGAACCATAGGAAATTGTTTAAGTGTTGGATGTGTGAATTATTACCTCCAGAAGATGAAGTTGCCAGCAATATTTAGTGTGATGGAAAGAAAAAGGACCAGAGGAAACCACTTAGATCTCAGAAGCTGCATATGGCTGGCTTTTTTCATCAATTTCCACTTCTAGCCGAGCTAGAAAATGATATAATACATTTTCTTAGAATGAGAGGATCGTGTAGAGCATATGATTCAAACCCCACTATAATTCGTTGACCATGAAGAGACTAAAAAGTAGTCTTACCATATCCTCATATACAAGGAATAATCAGTTTTGTAATTTATATCTGAGTGCACCACGAACTGTTTGAAAAGATAAAAAATTATTGTAAGAGACTAAAAATAGTGTTAACGTATCCTCATTAATAGGGAATAATTAGTTGAGAAATCTATCTGTAAGTGCACCACCAACTGTAAAAAATAGAAAATAATTGTTTTAGAGGGTATCTTAAGTAACTTGTCATATTGTTGTGCATTGTGACGACTGTGTGTTTTGTTGTTGTGTAGGCAATTCCTACTTGCACCACTATTAGAATACCCAACAAAGTTTTTTAAGGGATAGAAAACTTATTACATGAAAGGACAATTTAATTTAAGATTAGATAAAAATAGAGCTCCTAAAGTTAGGTCAGAAGGGACTTTCAGAAATATGTAGAATTTGCAGCTTTTAGTCTACCTTGGGTGGATTTCACACAAATATTAAAAGAGAAACAATATGGCCCAAAAAAATACCTTGATGTGTTGACAGTTACACTCATGGAAGAAAAAAAACAACAATTGAAAATGCCAATCCTCTCTTTTTGTGTTTTTCAAGAAACGAAACCTCATGAATGACTTTATGCACTATAAAACATCCAATCATAGCAAAGTTTGTAAATCATACCAACACATCTAATCCCGTAACACCTGCAAAAGAAGTGGCAATAAAAGCACGGGAAAGTGCGAGTTCTCCCAAATGTCCCACCATCATAACAGATATCACCTGCAAGGAATACTGAAAAAAATTCACTCCAATCATGGGTCCTGCTAACCAACATAGATTTTTTACTTTGTCCAACAAACCCAAATCGAGGATGAACTAAGTCCATTTTACCCAAATCGAGGACGAACTAAGACCAGTTTACCCAAAGATCCATAAATCAGGGGGTGAAGTACCAAAATTTTCACCTAACATCCATAAATCAAGGCGAACCATCTTTGTTTCTCCTCCAAAACTGAAAAATTGTGGCGATTTGAGTGTTATTCACCTCCATTACGGAAGAAATATAGGCGAATGTCAAGCTTTTCCCCATAATCGAGTGGGTTGAATTACATTTTATCAATTTTCCCTGTTTCACGATGCACGCTATTTAATTTGGGGAAATTATATGTAAAATAAAAAATGGGCTAATTTATTAAATAAAAAAACCATTTTAATATTCAAAATTCACCCACCATTTTTTGGTCACTCCTTAAAATTCGCCCACCATTTTTTGGTCCCTCCTTAAAATTCGCCCTTAAAATAATCTCTTCCATGGACCATGACTTGGGTCTTCAGGACCATCCTTGGTGTAGTAAGGCTTCAAATGTTACACCACATCTTACTCACATGCCAAAGTTTTACTATGCATGGCCTATGTTTTGGCTTATGTCCCCACACATGGCAAGTAGGGCTTAGATATAGATTCCATGGATTTAGAACCTAGGTTTTTGCACCGAACTGTGCCCTTATCCCCAAGAAACATATCATTCCTTTCAAACCTCGAATCACCATAATATCAAACCCAGAGGCCAAAGATTGTGTATTATGGGCATGTGTGATGCATGAAGTGACAAAACATGGCATGTGAGCCCCACAGAAATATATGTTATGGACTAGTGCTTTGCCTTTTATCCCTAGACCATGGCATGGTCATAAACAACCATACTTGGTATGTTAATTCTCAAAATGATGAACACATCTCACTCATATGTTAAATATTTCCTGTGTATGGCATGTGTGGTTGTTTGGGGCACTACACATGACCCACAAAACCTAGAGGAAACTATATGACCTTAGGCCATAGAGTTTAATCCCAAACCATGTCCTGGTAGTAAAAAATAATCTTGGTGTTATACATCCCAAAATGGCCCCCATATCCCACTCGCAAGCCAAAAAGATCCCTCTGTAAGGCCTATTTGATGGACTCGATCCCCACCTAGATTTAGGGGTCATTTATGGGTAATTATGGGTAAATGAAGGGTAATTAAAAGTTGATTAGTGATCATTTAAGGGTAATTTGTGGCTAGTTACGAGTAATTAAGGGTCATTTGGTGGTAATTATTGGGTAATGAGTTGTGGTAATTAGGGGTTAATAAGAGGTCAATCAAGCGTTAATTAGTGGTAATTAGGGGTCAATTATGGGTTAACTAGGGGCAATTATGGGTCAATTATGGGTAAGTATGGGCCATTTAAGCCCAAGCATTAGATAAACCAATATTTCTCATGATGTTTGGCATTTATTTAGGTTCGTGGTGGCATGTGCCTATTTTGAATCGTTGTGTGTGAAGCACACTTGTCTACATCGATGGGCTTACTAGGGAAGATGACATCTATGCATGTTTAGAGGCATCCATTGGGTTTCTCCATGAGGTTTTCCTTCTAAAAAAGTAGATAACATTTAGAGGTTATCAAGGGTTAATTAGTGGCTATCATGTATTTTGTAGGGTAATTAGTGGTCAAGTAGGGGTCATTTAAGGTGATATTAGTGGTTAACTAGGGTAATTACGTGTCAATTATGAGGTTAATTAGGGGTCAATTTTAGGGTAATCATTGGAAAATTGAGGTAATATTCGATAGGATGGATATTGAGAACATACTTGAAAAATATATGTAGGGGAAGTCCTTCTAACCCCCTCCCCCTAACAAAAAAAAATCGTTAGGAGAATTGAACTTTTGGCAATGGTCTTTAAAACACCATCTCTAAAAGTAAAATTATTTTCACTTCTAGGCGAGATTTTTATAAAACACCTTGAAACATATATTTAGGGGTGGTCTTTCTAAAACCCCCTCTAAACATCACGAGAATTTAAAAATTCGAGCAGGATTTTTACAAACTGTTGGCAAAAATTCAATTCTCAAGACTTTTAGAGGATTTTTTTTTTTTTTTAAATTGCCTTGAAAAATATCTTTAGGGGAGCGTCTTTAACAAGCCCCATCCAAAGGTCATGATAATCGAACTTTTGGGGGTGGTTTGAAAACGCTTTCCCCAGAAAGTCTAATTCTCATGACTTTTGAGAGGGATTTTCTAAAAACTACCTTCAAAAACACCTTTAGGGGGGGTCTTTTTAAACCCCCCTAAAAGTCTTGGGAACTGGACCTTTGCGGGCATTTTTTGAAA
>LPNX010502443.1:0-39868 GCA_001517045.1 Pseudotsuga menziesii | reverse complement strand
GGAGGGTGGTTTAAGAACATCCCCCAAATACCTAAAAAAACTGTTTTTTTGGGGGGGCGGGGGGGCTAGAAAAACCCCCTCAAGCCAAAATCGCCCCAAAGCGGGTGATTTGTTGTAGTGATTTCGTCAAACTATACCAGTGTCATATTAGGAAGTTCTAGTTCGAGTTTGTTTGTTTTTAGTATTAATATATAAGTCCTAATCAATTATTGATGCTGACGACTACGCCTCAAAAGGAAATGTGTTTTGAGAGTTAGGGAGAAAATTACAAACATGCTTGAGAGTGGAAAAATAGATGGGAGATAAAAGAAGCTACCTATATATACAACCAATGAAGAGATTAACCCTGGAATGTGCTTGTCCATTGAGCCTGTTCCTACCCTCCTGACTATCAAAATGTTTGTTTTTACTCGATCCCAAACTCGATTTTTTATCACAAATAATTTACTAATAAAAACATTGAGATCCTAACTAATTATGCGACAAGAAAACACATGAAATCACAGTCACATTTGACATATATTTACCCTGGAAAAACCCAACTAGGAAAAAAAGCAACAAAAAGTTGATTTTATCAACTATAAAATCCTAGGCTCCCTTCTTGGGACAATGGCCCATTGAGGAAAACTTATAATGACAAAATGCTAGCTTTCAAACCACAAGATCATCCATTCGATCTTTCTAGTTGCTAACCCTTGGTTGCCCCCTGCTAGTTTCCTCTAACCCTTGCCCTTGCACTTTGTTGAAAGTCCTTCTCTAACCACTCAATAAGATCTCACTCACTTTGTGTGACTATTGTGTGTCACCTCTTCTCACCTAGATTTCCTTTAACAACATTACAATATGCAAATACCTCGGTCCAATTCCATGGGATACCAAATACCATGGGCCCTCTAGATCATTTAAATAAAGTAATTACAAAAGTACATTCACTTTAATAGTTCACTTTAATAAATTGGATCTCTTATGTCTGAGAGTCATTGAATGACACCTTCCACATTTTAGACACTGTCCATGTGGAAGTACCTATCTGATGCTACAAAAATCAACACAAAACCCTATAGCTTGTACCCATCTACCCTCATGGTGCTGAAATTAGGTTCTCAAATGACTGATTTTGAAAAAACTCATTGCACTAGTTTCCTCTGTGTTGGTACCTTGAATGCTATCGATCCATTTCATGGGTTTAATCCTATTAAAACCATAATTGCAAGCATACTTTACACCAGAGTGTCGAGCTATTTCCATAATTCCATTAAAAGGTTGACTATAGAACCGATAGATATCATGTTTCATTGGAGTTGAGAGCGAACGAGGAGGTTTATAAATTGATTAATATGGGCAATGTGGCAATCCTTTTAGCAGGATGATGGACATGTGTCGTTGGTCCAGTCCTCTCCTTAGGACCTGCCACATGTCATCATAATTTCCTTTTGTCTAAAGACCACCCAATCTGGGGTACTAGTTTGGTATGGTTGGTAGAAATAATGAAGTAACATTTTTTTGAATGAAAAGTAGTAAGAAAAAGGGATGAAATATTGTCTACAATCGGTTGAGATAATATAATTTAGGTAATGGTTGGAAATATCTTGTCTCACCCTTAAACACTTACAAGAGTGATATTATTGGTACCTTGTCAACATCAATTAAGGCACAAAAAAGGGCAAACATTTCACAAACAAGATTTGAACTTGAGTGAGGTGGATAAACAACTTCTCATTTTAACCACATAAGCTAAGATGCAATTAACATGATTATAAAGGAAGTTATTTTATATTGGTTCGCGGTGGATATGGTCATATGGACAATATCTTTTTACTGATGGGAAATGTATGCAGCTTCTGCTCTAGCCCCCTCTCTGCTCTGTTGTGTTGTAACTCCTGCAGAATGCTACTGAAGTTTTTATCCACAGCTTCAATGTCTTGTATGTAACCCATATACTGGGATGACATGTTAGACGTCCTTTGATTCATAATGAATATCAAGGTCAGGCTTTTTTCTTATGAAAAGAAAAAAAAAATATCATACAAATAGATGATTCACTACCATGGAAAATATTAATATGAAAATTGAAAATAAGAGATACTCTCATCATGTTCTCTAAATATTAATAAAAAGATAAAAACTAAAATTATCATACAATGTTTACTCTAATATAAACCATTTTACTAATTAAATATTCATTAATTAAAATATCTAATTTTCTTAAAAAAGACCTAAATATGTTACATTTTAAGACTTTCTAGAATCACTACACCATAATCTTATTTCAAAAGATTTAAGTAATTGTAATCTGTAATGGAGATCTTACTCTATGGGCCAACTCTATATTACATTAAGCCTTGTTACCACGATTAATCTTAAAATATTTTTGAAATTTTGCCAATTATATTGTTTGAGAATGAAAGTTTTGACTTCAATACTCAATATAACAAATACTATATCAATAAATAATAAAAATATATGCATTATAATTTTATTTAAAATATTAAATATATTTTTTATATCTTCTTTTATTAACATGATTTTTATAAACAAAATAATTGCTTTTATATCTTTTTGTTTTGGCCAATGGACACCATTTTTATAGAGAGATTTCTACAATGTTTCTTTTTACACTTGGGAAAAAAACAATTTGACAATTTGTATTTTAATAAAAATGTATAATCTAAATTTCAATAAATAAAGATTCCCAAATTTTTCTTGTTAGAAAAAAGCACATTTTTCTTTATGTTGTTTTCTTTTTAAGCTTTATATTGTTTCTTTATGTTATTTCGTTTTGGAGGTTAGTTGGACGATCATCAATCATTATCAGAATTCTCCAAGGAAACATGCAAAATGGGTATCTAGTCTCACCAACTATTACTTTAAAGTCTACATCACATATTATAGAGTGATATTTTCATATTACAGAGTGATATTTTACTGAATGGGATAATTTTTTAGACACGTTTATTTCTTCTCAGAAATGTACAATATGTTTTACTATTGTGCGTTGCAACCTCTGATAAGTCTTTTTGAGATTTTCCATCTGATATGTCTTATATGCCTTAAATGATACGTTCTCTTTGGGTTTCAAGTGTACGTTCATTTTCTTATGCATCAACACAGTTTACAAAACCCCTTCCCGCTTTTTATGCATCAACACAGTTGTATATGTTGTTTGAACTTTGTATTTGGGACTCTGATGTTTTTTATGCATCAGCACAATTGTATATGTTGTTTGAACTTTGTATTTGGGACTTTGATTAAACTAGCTCTAGAATGAACATATGAATCTAAAAGAAATTCTAATTATATAGTTATTGGATCGGTACAAAACGTATTGAACAAGTTTAGGTAGTATATTGCTATATTTTCATTAGGTTGTTGTAGGCTATGTTGGTTAGTCTAGGTTAATATAGATGACTTGTAATATATTATTTTTGTATTATACAAATATTTTATCGTGCAACAAGAAACAAACTCTCACATACTATGGTCATTCTGTCTACCTACCTAGCATGGCCATAGACAAAACAACAGTTGTAGACAAATTTATATCAATTGTTTGAGATTCATTGTTCAATAAGAGATGTTTGTTTCAGTAAAACCTCAATTTCATGAATTGTGATATGGAATTTTATATACGAGGATGCCAGAGAATGTGATATTTTCTTTTTTTAAACATTTGTTCAATAAGAGATGTTTGTTTCAGTAAAAACTAGGTTTCATGAATAGTGAGAATGGAATTTTATATAAAAGGATGCAAGATATAAAACAAAAACTAGGTTTCATGAATAGTGAGAATGGAATTTTAGATAAAAGGATGCCAGAGATAAAACGTAGCTCACATTAATGGAAATTGAAGTGAGTTGGAGAGTGCAATATTTTTTGTTTATGGGTATAGGTCTATATGTTAATGAATTTTTCTTTAAGAGCATAGGGCTTAATATATTTCTCTATTAGTGCTTTTACATCAAGTCAAATCATGTATTTATTATTATTATTTTTAGTATTTTTTAACTCTCTACTTGAACCCAAGGAGATTCAACATCTAAAACAATGAAGTCAAAGTTAGTTCTCTTCCTTATTCCCTTTTTATTTTTAGCACAAGGGTCATGCCCATCATGGGTCAATTTACCCGTCAAATACAACTAAGATTTTAGGGAAACCGTCAAAATATGGCTTAGAATACAGAAAACGTGTCAGATTTTGATTATTACCGACAATTTTGACAGGTGTTTGCCATTTGAAATTCCAACCTTGGTTTGTAGCTCTCTTTCTTTTCTAGCACAAGGGTTTCTAGCTCATTAAAGGAATTATTGGTTAATTAACCTTAGTTAGTTGGCTCTTTTACCTCATTTAATTTGTTAGTAAAACTTGATCTAAACCCTGATTGAAGTACTATAATCACCTACAAGGTAAGATCTTAAAGTCCTAATTAACTTGGTGGCTTTCCCTCTCATTGTCAACCTCTTTTGTCTGCATAAAATTTCGGCAAACCTACAAAAGTTGTTTTTTTATTGGACACCACCTTTTCCTCTCTAAAATTGTACTTTGTCCCTCTTTGAGTTAAGTTTCGGTGTTAGCTCTCCCTTTCCCCACTTAAACCTAATATTTACCTCATCTCATCAGTCAAGCATGCTTGTGCCCTGTCCATCCTCTCAAAGTTCATTTTGGATTCTGTACTACTTTTACCTTATTGGCCACCTTACTATCTTGGGCGGGCCCCTACCCATTCATAGAGAAATTGTTTCTCTCCGTAACGGTCGAGTCTTCGAAATCTCGAGCCCTATATTAATCCATCAAATCAATTTTATTTGACGTGATGAAAAACTTCAACTCATATAGGGTTGCATGGATATCTTTAGTTCCAAAGTTGGCAGCCGCGATCTATTAATTCAAGTCATTATTTTTCGAGGAAGCTAAATATCATGAAGTCTACGCTTCCTAGCTTGGTGCTTGTTGCTTGCAGCTGGCATTGTGTTTCTTATCTTATCTTACTCAATAGTGGAAGAGAATACAAGATCACATCAACGACCAAGAACAATCTCTTGGATTAGTTTTTCTTTCATTGAAAACAATAAGATTTTGAGTTGAAAGGTGTATTTCGATATTGAAAGCATCCTTTGAACTTGTTATTTGTAACCTAATTTGAATGCATGATTAGTTTCTTGAATAATTTTTAACAATTTATTGTACGGTGTTTTTGGGAGCACAGATTTGGAAAAATGACCCCAAAGAAGAGAAGCATGTCTAAAAGAAAGAAGCTAAGGAACCTTCCACACACGAATCTAAACAAGCTTTCAATCACACATCTCCCAACATTGGCATTCCATTTGATGAGATATTTGACAATGTTTCCGAAACATATCAGCGAGCACATCCATCACAAGAGTTTCCTTTTGACACGCTTTCGAAGGAAACAATTGATTCCATCAATATGAACTACAAGGTACGGCTGACTCGGATACCACATCTCCCCTATTCAGATGTGGTGTAGTGGTTCACTAAAAGGGAAAACACCAAGGAAATGAACATATATTTGAACAATTGGACAAGGATTGAGTAATATGCCATGCGCACTCTCAAGATCATTTACAAGATTCCATCCACTGAGATAACGTTGGACACATAATTTTTGTAGGGATTTTCCTCCAAGCATGAAGCAATGAAAGTAATAGAGAGCTGGTGGGAAGAGGGAACATTTCGAAAACACCAATGAATTTTTTATTCAACCACTCACTATCCAACCTCTAACTTGCAAGATCCTGTGAGGAATGTGGTCATGCTAGCAATCAGTTTATATGGAATAAAGGACTACTATTAGCTACACGAGGTTTTGTTTCCCTTGGCACATTAAGTGTTGAACAAGGCGATATGCATTTAACTAGGAAGAAATGAAATATTCTCAATCAATTTGAACCTATATGCCAAGAAATGTTCAAACAACCCAAATTCAAAATCCCTTGAATCTCACATGGAAGCATTTTTATTGGATGCAGTCTGTGCCATAAGTGCCTTCACATATATGGGTGATATATAGAATCCTTCTCTTCCACCTCTTTCGATCCACTATCATGAGTTGTGAAGATATTAGTATTCAGAGCATTATGATTATATCCATGTGGTTTTCTTATCTCCTCTTTCCGAGCTTGTCTTTGAGAAACTTTGCCTGATATTTTTTAAGAAAGCCCTAGATGTGATAAAACTAATCAAAGACTAGTAACTGAAACCTATCTGAAATTAGATATTGTCTATGGGAAAACTTCAGCTCCTCATATCTTGCCTAAGCACATTATGGATATATTAGTTCTAATGGAGGTAGCTTATCAGATGGCCAAATTTGGAGATAATTACAAATTAAAAGAGTACATCATTATTACGGTTAATACTATAAATTTTTTTTTTCAATATTGGTAGAAGCCAACAAAATTGAGTTCCACAAATTAAATTCTAGTACTTTTCAACTTTGCAATCTGTTGAAAAGGGATTTTGACCATTTCAAGCAACAAGGCCTAACTTGGCCATGCTTCCATCCATGTTGTCTAGAAGAAGAATTTTAAAAGAGAGCCCTTGATTTTCATTCTACTTAAATATGGAAGTGTGAAAGAATTTTAAAAGAGAAGAAGTTCTACTTAAATATGAAAGAATTTTAAAACGAGAAGAATTCTACTTAAATATGAAAGAATTTTTAAAAGAGAGCCCTTGATAGTCATCTACAAGGGTAGTGGAGGTGCAAGTACATCAGACAAAAAACTTGTAAGTCATAGAAGGCAACAAGATGGAAGAGTATAGCAGGAAATATGAAATAGGTGATTAGAGTACTTCAATCAGGGTTTAGATCATGTTTTACTAACAAATTAAATGAGGTAAAAGAGCCAACTAACTATGGTTAATTAACCAATAATTCCTTTAATGAGCTAGAAACCCTTGTGCTAGAAAAGAAAGAGAGCTAGAAACCAGGGTTGGAATTTCAAATGGCCGACACTCGTCAAAATTGCTGGTAACAATCAAAATCTGACACGTTTTTTGTATTCTAAGCCAGATTTTGACGGTTCCCTAAAATCTTAGCCGTATTTGACGAGTAAATTAACCCATGACGAGCATTTACTCGTCAAATTCCAACCCTGCTAGAAACCCTTGTGCTAGAAATAAAAAGGGAATAAGGAAGAGAACTAACTTTGACTTCATTGTTTTAGATGTTGAATCTCCTTGGGTTCAAGTAGAGAGTTAAAAAATACTAAAAATAATAATAAAAAATACATGATTTGACTTAATGTAAAAGCACTAATAGAGAAATATATTAAGCCCTATGCTCTTAAAGAAAAATTCATTAACATATAGACCTATACCCATAAACAAAAAATATTGCACTTTGCAACTCACTTCAATTTCCATTAATGTGAGTTACGCTTTATCTCTGGCATCCTTTTATATAAAATTCCATTCTCACTATTAATGAAACCTAGTTTTTGCTTTATATCTTGCATCCTTTTATATAAAATTCCATTCTCACTATTCATGAAACCTAGTTTTTACTGAAACAAACATCTCTTATTGAACAAATGTTTAAAAAAAGAAAATATCACATTCTCTGGCATCCTCGTATATAAAATTCCATATCACAATTCATGAAATTGAGTTTTTACTGAAACAAACATCTCTTATTGAACAATGAATCTCAAACAATTGATATAAATTTGTCTACAACTTTTGTTGTGTCTGTGGCCATGCTAGGTAGGTAGACAGAATGACCATAGTATGTGAGAGTTTGTTTCTTGTTGCGGGATAAAATATTTGTATAATACAAAAATAATATATTACAAGTCATCTATTTTAACCTAGACTAACCAGCATAGCCTACAACAACCTAATGAAAATATAGCAATATACTACCTAAACATGTTCAATACGTCTTGTACCGATCCAATAACTATATAATTAGAATTTCTTTTAGGTTGATATGTTCATTCTGGAGCTGGTTTAATCAGAGTCCCAAATACAAAGTTCAAACAACATATACAATTGTGCTGATGCATAAAAAGCATCAGAGTCCCAAATACAAAGTTCAAACAACATATACAACTGTGCTGATGCATAAAAAGCAGGAAGGGGTTTTGCGAACTGCGTTGATGCATAAGAAAATGAACATACACTTGAAACCCAAAGAGAACGTATCATTTAAGGCATATAAGACATATGAGATGGAAAATCTCAAAAAGACTTATCAGAGGTTGCAAAGCACAATAGTAATACATATTGTACATCTGTGAGAAGAAATAAACATGTGTAAAAAAATTATCCCATTCAGTAAAATATCACTCTGTAATATGAAAATATCCCTCTATAATATGTAATGTAGACTTTAAAGTAATAGTTGGTGAGACTAGATACCCATTTTGCATGTTTCCTTGGGGAATTCTGATAATGATTGATGATCGTCCAGCTGACCTCCAAAACGAAACAACATAAAGAAACAATATAAAGCTTAAAAAGAAAACAACATAAAGAAAAATGTGCTTTTTCTAAGTGGAAAAATTTGGGAATCTTTATTTATTGAAATTTAGATTATACATTTTTATTAAAATACAAATTGTCAAATTGTTTATTTCCCAAGTGTAAAAAGAAACATTGTAGAATCTCTCTATAAAAATGGTGTCCATTGGCCAAAACAAAAAGATATAAAAGCAATTATTTTGTTTATAAAAATCATGTTTATAAAAGAAGATATAAAAAATATATTTAATATTTTAAATAAAATTATAATGCATATATTTTTATTATTTATTGATATAGTATTTGTAATATTGAGTATTGAAGTCAAAACTTTCATTCTCAAACAATATAATTTGCAAAATTTCAAAAATATTCTAAGATTAATCATGGTAACAAGGCTTAATGTAATATAGAGGTAGCCCATAGAGTAAGATCTCCATTAGAGATTACAATTACTTAAATCTTTTGAGATAAGATTATGGTGTAGTGATTCTAGAAAGTCTTAAAATGTAACATATTTAGGTCATTTTTTAAGAAAATTAGATATTTTAATTAATGAATATTTAATTAGTAAAATGGTTTATATTAGAGTAAACATTGTATGATAATTTTTGTTTTTATTTTTTTATTAATATTTAGAGAACATGATGAGAGTATCTCATATTTTCGGAGTAAACTTTATACCCGACCATTTGCACTGATTGGACGACCAGCAATGCGTGATGTGAAAGCTCATGCAAGCCAGGTCGTCCGATCGGTGCAAATGGTCGGGTAGAAAGTTTACTCCCATATTTTCAATTTTCATATTAATATTTTCCATGGTAGTAAATCATCTATTTGTATGATATTAATTTTGGACAATATAAAATAACTTCCTTTATAATCATGTTAATTGCATCTTAGCTTATGCTTAAAATGAGAAGTTGTTTATCCACCTCACTCAAGTTCAAATCTTGTTTGTGAAATGTTTGCCCTTTTTTGTGCCTTAATTGATGTTGACAAGGTACCAATAATATCACTCTTGTAAGTGTTTAAGGGTGAGACAAGATATTTCCAACCATTACCCAAATGAGATTATCTCAATCGATTGTAGACAATATTTCATCCCTTTTTCTTACTACTTTTCATTCAAAAAAATGTTACTTCGTTATTTCTACCAACCATACCAAACTAGAACCCCGGATTGGGTGGTCTTTAGACAGAAGGAAAATATGACGACATGTGGCAGGTCCTAAGGAGAGGACTAGACCAACGACACATGTCCATCCTTCTTCTAAAAGGATTGCCACCTTGTCCCTATTAATCAATTTATAAAACACAGCATAATTTGAGCCCAAAATCTGACGGCTGCCATGTCTGAAATTCGACAATACCCTGTCGGTTATTCGACAACCTCAATTTTTTTTGTCGTCAGTGGCATAATGTCGAATATTCGATGACAAGCCAATACCCATCGATTTTTCAACGTACTAAGCCGAAATATTTCACCACTAAGTCATCGAATGTCCGACGGTTCCTCGTCGAAACTCCAACTTCTCCTCGTCGAAAATTCGACTTATCCTCGTCGAAAATCCGACTTATCCTCGTCGAAAATCCGACTTCTCCTTGTCGAATGTCAGACAGTTCTTCTATAAAAATTCGGGATTATGTCGTCGAATTAGAGGAATGGTTTGTCGAATTTTCGACACTTGCTCATCGGTTGTCCGACGGTCTCGCTTGTCGGAGCTATGGTGACCTTGTCGGATGAGGCCACGGGTCGTTGGAAAATAGTAGGGATGGGGTCGAATTTGTGATGAGTTCTTGTCAATGGTCCGACGATTTCTCTTATTAGATCTTTGGCAACCTCATCGGACGCGGCCACAATTCGTTGGAAATGCGACAAGGCATTGTATAGTTAAAAAAAATATTTTCAGAGGTTTCCACAGGTAAATATTTTCAGCGAGGGTGGGCTGTAAATGTTTTTGGGTATTCTAACAAACAACAATAAGGTATACCTTATATCAGAAGGCCTAACCCTCCAGCTTGGGTATTCGTCAATTTTGCTTTCTTCTCAGATGTCATAGAAAATGTTTGTTTAGTCGTGAATTCTACACATTGCCGAAAGTGATTATCTTGGGTTCCATTGAGTGGATTTTCATTTTTTTGCAAGAGATTGTATTCATCTACTTGCCTAGCAGCACAAAGTGACTAGTTTCAAGAAAACTCCACATCATTGGAAGAGTGGGATGTTACTTGTCAGCCTTGATACTAATGCATATCACCCAAGATGACAGATAAAGCATGTGACAATCATTAAACTCAGCCTTAACCCTCCCCTTGTCTGCTGCCCTGGTGCATCACTCAAAGGAAATCCAAATTTAAGCATTTCAGCTGATAATATATATATAAGCATTCAATTCGAAAGATGAGTACTTCTAATGACTTGAAGATCATAATATAGTTGTTAAAACAACAAATTTGCTTTTAAATCAAACTTTAGTTAAAAACAAGCTGTCAACCCACTTCCTTGAAACCCTCCTACTCAGTAACTATATGAGTTATATAAAGTCATACCAGCAAACTGATGTCCATCTTTCTCAATATGTTGATCCCAGTATTATACCAAACAAAATTGATAAAATCTGCCTTACTACACTGTATTTTTTGGACAACTACTTCGCAAGATGTATGTCAGCAAAACTTTTAGACCCACTCTTCTAATGCTGGAAAATTAGAAATGCTTCCCTCTTAAATTCGAAGACAAATCGATCAAAACAAAAAAAATACATTATCATATTTAAGTTTTCATACGAAAACATCATTTTTTTACAGAAAAGTTTGAGTCTTACACACCCCAGCATGCACAAGAACGTGCATACAATACTAATCTATCTACAAACGTTCCAAAGAAGATGATGCTATAAGTAAAACAGAGCTTTCTAGACCTCATCATTTAATAGCCAGAAACAGAGAAATGACATGTTATGGTTATATTCTCATCTCAAAGACAAACCTCTGGCAGAATGAAGAATCTAAAACTAACCTCAAAAGAAGGTCGTTAGGTCTTTCCCCAAGGTTACTCAGCATGAATTCTTCAACAATCATTCATTTTTTTCGCGTGCCACGCGTGCCCAGTGTCTGAGTTCTTCCCTTTTCCACTTTACAATGAGCCGAGATAACATAATTACAGTGTATTAGTCTGCAAAACAACAAAATGATTCAATCTTTGTCATGACCTTCAAATATGGATGCTTGGAAAAAGAGTACTTGATTTGGCATTTCCTAAGACTTGTTCTGCCCATGCATTTCATAAAACATACCAAGATTATTATTGAAATGATTAGGAGAGGACCAGACCACAAATTTGACAGAAAAACTCCATGCTTGTCAAAGTAGTCATGTGTAGCAAACTTCTCCCAATTCCGTCCAAGATAGTAATTATTTTTTTAGCAAAATAAACACCCATAACTGCACACACATGGTTTGAAAACAAAATCAAGAAAAACCATAATTTTAATTGAAATGATGATCAATCTTTTACAATATATTTGCTGGTAGAATAAGGATTTCAAATTAACCACCAACATATTTTCACGCACAAATTTAGACAAGAAAAGTGTAAAATAGACCACCACTTCAAATTAAAAAGGAACAAGGAACAAGAAAAAACACACTAATAATGAACAAAGAGTTGTACTAATTAAAAGAAGAAGAAAAAATAGAAAAGTACTTTAAAACAGTATATATCTCTTTAGATAGAAATCAACAAATATGAGTGATTTCAAGTTTCAACAATGAAAGTGATATAAATGGTATCAAAAGGTCATACAAATAGAGAAGAACGACCCTTTAAACAAAAGTATGAAGAAAAAAACATGATACGGTCTCCTTAGCATCCAACTAAGCACTACTCAATTTAAGACCATTCAGGTCTACAGATACATCAAAAAGTCCAACAACATAACTATGCCCATAGATTCGAGTATTTCCCATAGACTTGATCAGTACCCATGATGTTATTGATAAATTCATAGCTCAAAGTTCTCCATGCATATTAACAATATGTTTGAGACATCTATTTAGCAAATTTAATTTGAAGGGATGAAACCATAAAATTAAATCAATATCATCACACCATCTAGAGAGCTTAGAAAGCACCAATAAAATTGCAAGATCTTATGCTATAGATGCACAAACAAAACAGTAACCCAAATAATCAGTGTTATGCTATTAATTTATTTGCCCCTCCAATTAAATCAATATCATCACACCAGCTAGAGAGCTTAGAAAGCACCAATAAAATTGCAAGATCTTATACTATAGAAGCACAAACAAAACATTAACCCAAATAACCAGTGCTATGCTATGAAAGGTCACTGAGTACTCGGACAAAATGAATATATATAGGAAATCATGAACAAAAATGATATCTTCCTAGACTTGCAAGTTAAGTTTCAGGAGGCATAATACAATATCATTGACATAGAGCCATGATTAACACAAATAAACATCAAACCATCAACCCCCGCACCACTAGAAGATAGATGATAGTGACAGTTAGTTTCCACTATATTCTATTTAAGATATGTTCCTGTATAGAATATTGCGAAAGTAGAACTTAAACTTTACTGCATAGTTTATATATTCTATTTCCCCAGAAGTTGTTCTCTTGGAGTAGGATTTATGTGATTTTGTAAGGTTGTTGTGGGAGCTGGTCCTCGTCTTACTGAAGTTCCATGTGCAACCATCGACCTATCTCCAAACAATTTCTATTCAATGAAGAGGGTTGATAAAAGGGAATGGCATACCCATAGGCAATTCATTCCCAAAACACATGTGCAACTCTTCACTCTTAGACCACATGCTTAACAATCTCTAGTTTGCAACAAGCCATAGAACATGTCTATTAGATTTGAGTTGTGGAGTTTTTCTTTAACTACTAATCCAAGCACTCTCGTGATTAAGAATTGAGTGGGTAAACAATGGCCAGTCTTACACACGAAATCACAAAAAAAATCCAGTACCTTTAGCGATCGCTTCAATGGTTCAAGCACAAAGATTGAACAATGCTTCAAGGAAATTTGTTTTTCTAGTCTTGTGACTAGAGGAGAGAGTAACTCGTGCCAATCAAGGATTCCAAGACAAAAGAAGTAACTGGACAAATTACTGGAAGGCTATTCCAGTAAGTCTCATCATGTCTTTATTTTTCAAAATTCAAAGTCTCACTTATTTTTCCCCTCTCCATTTGAAGTTTCAAAAGTTGTCATTTTAAGTTTTACCTAATCTCACTTAAATTAAAGAATAAAATCTTTTTAAAGATTATTATTATGATTTTATAGTTAATATAAAAACAAGTGAGTGGCGATATTTTACCCAACCCAAACTCCAAAGTCTAAATTGAAGGTCTAATTCATATGTCACAGTATTAGTACAAAATAAAAGGGTTTTTATTACTACTTTTTAATTTGCATCTGCCATCATTTATTTTATTATTTTCACTTTGAAATGTTTGCTAAAAATTAAATTGGGTCAGGTTTCGTTTATGATTCAAACAAAGGTATGTCAAACCAAAGATATATGGTTTGGACATCATTCTGCACCATTTGGTTATTTCTCCACAAGTCGAATAAAAAATGCCACTCTATATGTCAAACCCAAGATTTATTTTAAATACATAAATTTCATCTTTAGTTTTGTCATTTTTGTAAAACTTTATTTGGGCGTTGATCTCCAAGCCAGAATCTGAGATCAAGAGTCCTACCTCCATTTTTCAAAGCATTCACACTAAATGCCAAGGGGGAAGTCCAATGAATGTGGTATGCTCAGCGTGTTGGTTCAATGCAAATATACCTATGTTTAAAAATCCATGCCTATGGGATAATTTCCATGATGTAAACAAAATGCAGCATGCATTCAAAGACCAACGGTGACAGTTATGTTGGGTAAAAGTATTCTTGATGGAACTAAAGGAGATCCTATGGTCCATGAAACTTAGTGCAACTATAACAGTTCTCCCAAGTGTTATATAAGAACTAAACCAACAAAGTTTTTAGCTTAATTATAGTGACAGGAGACGAGAAAAGCATTTGAGATGGATAATCGATCACAACACCCAAGGAAGATCTGACTAAATTCTTATGTGCTACTTGTCATATGTCATATAGAGCAGTGACCAACTATGAAGGTGCAAACCAACATGTACGTCAAGTGTCAAAGGAAGATAGTTAGACATGTCAACTGTCAATCCGAATCGTCCAAGTGTGGATGTTAAAAGCATCCTTATACCTTATCGAGTGTCATGAATAAATCTTACAGAGGAATTAATTTTGAGATGAAGTGATAAGTAGTAGCTGCATATGTTTATTATGAAGATCACTTGGATGCTAAATTGGAGAATTTACAATGAAGGAATGGCCATATTGGAATGACCTTAGAGAAGAAATGAGTTGGAGATCCTGCAAATTGATTATGAAGGAAAACGATTGAGAGCTTATTGGACTTGAATGTTGGTGATCATTTGAAGGTCACCTTATGCACTAGTGTAAAAGTTCAAAAAAAATCTCTAGAAACCTTTTCTTGACCATCATGCTAGTGTTTACAGAATGGAAACCACAGAGGGGATGTTGACATATTAATCACCGGAACAAGAACTGGAGTAACAATTATGGGTGTTAGTTGATATTTGAAAGGAAAAATGCAGACAAGAAGATTAGTGGCATGGAGCTAACCAAGAGTAACATAGTGTCGAGCGGAAAGCTAGACCCTCCCAAAATTCAAGACATTGGTGCAGGTTTTGTTCCATATAATTTGGATGAAGACATACTTGATGAAGTCATATGGATATCTAATGATGAAGTTGTTGAGATGGTAAAGCAATTGGAATTCTAAAAAGGATTGATGGTTAAAATTTCATAAGGATATTCATAAAGTATGGATGCAATTAAAGGCAAATTCATGCACATGGGCATTTACATGGAATTAATGGAAAATTTAGGCTAGGGTTATGACATTCACACATAGATAATGCCAATAAATAGTCCATGATTTCTAATGACAATAGCAACCCAATTACCAATGACAATAACAAACCACTTACAAATGTTAGTATAGAAATGTAGCTAATAATAATAGAAATGATGTATAATGATAATTACACCCATGACAATATGATGGTTGCAATTTCATAAGGATATTCAGAAAGTATGGATGTAGTTAAAGGCAAAGTCATGCACATTGGCATTTAACATGGAATTAAAGGCAAATTTAGGCTAGGGTTATGACATTCACACATAGGTAATGTGAATAAATAGTCCATTATTGCTAATGACAATAACAATCCAATTAGCAATGACAATAACAAACCACTTACAAATGTAAGTAATAGAAATGTAGCTAATAATAATAGAAATGATGTATAATGATAATGGAGTAGTCTAACGCTTCAACAATTTCTCCCAGCGTTGGACTATTTCGTTAACTGTCGTCGTTAACGCTCAAGGCCATTGCTGTTGGTTTTGTCATTCAACCACTTGCAAGGTCGAGGCTATCTCTAGCCTTGAGGTGACCGATGACCTTAATGTCCTATTTTATGGTTGCGCCTAATGCAAAACAAAATTTATTTCTGTAACCTTACCGCCATTTCAATACCTAATCTTTAGGTATCGGTATTCTGCAAACGTTGTCACAATGTATATTCACCTTTCTTTGCTTTTAACTTAAAGAGTTTGGGAGAGATGTTAGGTACAGGACTGAAGGAGTAAGAGTATAGTATGGAGATCAAACAAAGGAACTGATGTTGTCAAGTTGTTATTCATCTCCTGGACTTGCAGGAAACTTTGAGGTGTTGACTAAAACAGATTGTAGCATCCTGGGATGGACTTACCTCTGGTGGTGCGACCCAAGCGAGGTTGGACTCTATAGCAGCTTTGGCAGAGTGGGTGCAGTCCGAGCGATGTTGGAGCAGTCTAATGCTTGGAGGGAGTCGAGTTCACATCGGACGGGGAGCATAGTGGGGAGGGTGGAGGAGTCACCAACCAGGAGTATATGATTAAATGCAAGGGGTAGTAGGACGTCTAGGCAGAGGCGACATGGATCAGGATCTCGTGGGACCGAGAAATGGGCTCACCGGAGACCGAGAGGGGCATTGCCGGAGGCGATCACGACCATTAACGGAGTATTCTAATGTCGGGAAAAATCGTCGAAGAGTTAGACTACTCCTAACGATAATCACATCCATGACAAAATTAAACAAAAATGAACAAAATTACACTATTAACCATTTATTTTAGCATAGTTTATAGAAACAATGCAACACATTTTTTCATGTCGTGATTTTTATAAACATAGTAATTGATTTTTATGTGTTCTTGTTTTGGCCAATGGACACCATTTATATAGAGAGATTCCACAATGCTTCCTTTTGCACTTGTAAAAAACACAATTTGACTAACAAAATGTATAATCTAAATTTCAATAAATTAAAACAAAATATATAATCTATATTTGAATAAATAGTAATTCCAAAATGTTTCCATCAGCACCTTCTCTAAAAAAATCACAATTTGAAAGGATGTATTTTCGCAAATATATAATATATATTTTTATAAGTTTGTTTCCATTAACACCACTTAGAAAAAGCATAATTTGACAAGAAAAATGATAAAATTGTTTCTATTTTTTTTATGCTGTTTCTTTTTTAAGCTTTTATAGATTTCAAAATGAATTGAATTATGTTGCTTTTTCTCTTTAAGCTTTTCTTGCTTTTAAGGATTGAACATTTCCTTTGCTTTTTATGTTCCGTTTTAAACTTGCTTTTTATGCTTTTCTTCGTTCTTTAAGCTTTTATATTGCCTTTCTCTTTAAGCTTTTCTTGCTTTCCAAGATTAAATTGGGAGTGGAGAGAACGAGCGATGGCAAGCGGCAATCACAATCTTCTTTTAAAACGACCATTCGCAGCATGCTTTGCTTGGGCGCAAATTCTCCATTGTATTGTAACTACTACACCAGGGGTGTATGGTGTATGCAATGGTCTTATGCAATGGCCTTATTGTTTCGTTTGATGCCCCGTATTCAACATCAGCAACACTGTCTGCTCTGCTCAGAGAAGATTTGATTGCTCTGCTCTGCGATATGTAATTGCTGTCAAGTAATGCTTATGGTTTATATTGATGCTTATGGTTTTCTTTAGTTTCGTGCTTTCAATGTATATCGGATCAATGGTTTTATTGTTTCGTTTGATATAACAGCACTATGCATTCATTCAACAGCAGCAGCACTGTCTACCCATCAGAGATAGAAACCTATGCATTCATTCAACAGCAGCAGCACTGTCTCCCCATCAGAGATAGAAACCTATGCATTCATTCAATAGCAGCAGCACTGTCTGCTATGCCATATGAGAGAAGACCTGATTGCTCTGCTCTGCGCCATATGTAAATGCTATCAAGTAATGCAATATTTTGAATTCATTTTTTTTAAGATTGTCTTCAATTTCTAGGGTAGGAAAACATCAGTTAATAATTAGAATGGATAATTTTATGTGGATTCTCTTTTGATAGATATTGACTGTGCAGGTGGGTCTACATTGATGAGTTACAATCATTGCACATATTTGTTAATTTTATGTGGATTTTTTTTAGATAATGACGGTCTAAATTCTTGAAATGTGTAGGTCGGTTTTCATTGATCAGTTACAATCATTTTACATATTTGTTGGGCATAGAAGGATTATACAGGCAGGCTGTAACAATGTCCAAAGCTATATACTCGTTTTGGAGGTCAGCTCAGCTGGACGATCATCCATCATTATCAGAATTATCCAGGGAAACATGCATGCAAAATGGGTATCTAGTCTCACCAACTATTACTTTAAAGTCTACATTACATATTATAGAGTACCAACTATTACTTTAAAGTTTACATTATAGAGTGATATTTTCATATTACAGAGATATTTTACTGAATCTGATAGTTTTTTTTAGACATGTTTATTTCTTCTCCCACATGTACAATATGTATTACTATTGTGCTTTGCAACCTCTGATAAGTCTTTTTGAAATTTTCCATCTGATATGTCTTTTCTGCGTTATGTCCACAGTTTACAAAACCCCTTCCTGCTTTTTATGCATCAGCACAGTTGTATATGTCTGCTTTTTATGCATCAGCACAGTTGTATATGTTGTTTGAACTTTGTATTTGGGACTCTGATTAAACCAGCTAGTTATTGGACCAATAGAAGAAGTAATGAACAGGTTTAGGTAGTATATTGCTATATTTTCATTAGATTGTTGCACGCTATGCTAGTTAGTCTAGGTTAATATAGATGACTTGTAATATACTAATTTTGTATTATACATATATATTATCCCGCAACAAGAAACAAACTCTCACATACTATGGTCATTCTATCTAGGTACCTAGCATGGCCACAGACACAGCAACAGTCATAGACAATTTTATATCAGTTGTTTGAGATTCATTGTTCAATAAGAGATGAGATTTTTGTTTCAATAAAAACTCAATTTCATGAATTGTGACAATTATTATATCTTTATTATGTTATATTATTATTATATCTTTATTATGTGACAATTTTATGAAAATTATTATATCTTTATTATGTGACAATTTTATGAAAATTATTGTATCTTTATGGGAAAGTAGAGAGCACCCTAACTTTGGGTTAGAAGTCATGGTTTTCTTAATTGTTTTACAGGTATTTATTGGTACGGATTCGGGTGAAGATCGATTGAAAAATCTATTATTAGGCCTTGGTTCTTCAAGGTTTGGAATCTAAACACTCTTCAAAAGAGCAGTTTGCGATGGTTCTAATAATTTGGCATGGAATTAAATTGAATCTATATTAGAATGGAACATTGATTAAAATTGAAATGAATTAATGTATGAAATGATGAATGGCCAATTTCATTGAGGGTACATTCTGCATAGTCAATTTTGGAGGAGGAAAAACCTAAACTAAATTGGGGACACTCCCCTCGCTGTCAATAGAACCTAGACAAGATATATACCATAGAACATGAAGGTTGGAAATAAAATTCAGAGTTTTGAAAAAGGACGGGTTTTTTTTGTTGTATAACAGCTACCCAGGTTGGATTTTTTGTTTAGTTTCTGTAAATGGACTTTGTAATGTTGATGTAATGCATTTTTCAATGTTGATGAAATGGTTGATTCTGGTAGCTATTAGAATTGTTACTCGAAATAGATACTAGCTTTTGTGTCTGTTTTGAGATCTTTAATCATGCCAGACCTATGTATTAGTATTCAGTAGTTTTGGTCTTATTTTAGTACTCTTAGTAGCCATTGCTATGAAAATATGTACTAGTGAAGTCAAATATAAATATTAAATATTTTCATTGTTATTGGAGGATCAGCAGATGATTTATAACTATCTCATCTCCTTGCTTTTGTGTTTATTTCCATTTTCAAAGGGAAAAAGAACAGAAAGCATCCACCCATATTAGCTCTCAATATTGGGTGGGATCTCAGGCATCCATTTCAGAGGTCAGTCTCAAATGATGAAGAGCAACTGTTTTCAGCATGATAGGGAGACATGAAATGTCAGCTAATGTATCGTATATGGGCTATGGGAAATGGACATTTGATCCATATAACAAGAATCACAGTATAAAATTAGAGTTCCATTTACTCTCCCGTTCTTAGGAAACATGGTTTTCCTCATCTATCAGCAAGGAGTTTAAAATTTGACTAAACTTGCCATCCATACTTTAATCTTAATATTCAAAAGGCAAAATCAATATCTTAAAATCAAGGAGAGAGGAATAACTGACCCTGCCACCAACATGGAGTACAATGGCCAAAATGACAGCTATAGGTATGCCAACAACATAGTATGCCCCAAGATTTACATAGGCATAAGTATTGAAGTTTTAGAAAACATGACTATATCTATCAATCTATACAATTCAAGACCATTTCCATATCTGAGGAAATCTATGAGAAAGGTTATCAACCTGATAGAACACCTTTTGGATGACATCCATAACTGTTGAGGTTGCAAGCAGCGGAATCATGCTTGAAATGTAGTCAACTACCTCTCCATTGCTAAAAACATAGCCCCAGACATTGGTCAAACTATACCAGTGTCATATTAGGAAGTTCTTGTTTTGGGTTTGTTTGTTTTTAGTATTAATATATAAGTCCTAATCAATTATTGACATTGACGACTAAGCCTCAAAAGGAAACGTGTTTTGAGAGTTAGGGAGAAAATTACGAACATGCTTGAGAGTGGAAAAATAGATGGGAGATGAAAGAAGCCACCTATATATACAACCAATGAAGAGATTAACCTTGGAATGTGCTTGGCCATTGAGCCTGTTCCTACCCTTCTGACTATCAAAATGTTTGTTTTTACTCGATCCCAAACTCAATTTTTTGTCACAAATAACTTACTAATAAAAACATTGAGATCATAACTAATTATGCGACAAGAAAACACATGAAAGCACAGTCACATTTGACATATATTTACCCTAGAAAAACCCAACTAGAAAAAAAAGCAACAAAAATTTGATTTTATTAACTATAAAATCCTAGGCTCTCTTCTTGGGATAATGGCCCATTGAGGAAAACTTATAATGACAAAATGCTAGCTTTCAAACCACAAGATCATCCATTCTATCTTTCTAGTTGCCCCTTGCTAGTTTCCTCTAACCCTTTCCCTTGCACTTGGTTGAAAGTCCTTCTCTAACCACTCAATAAGATCTCACTCACTTTGTGTGACTATTGTGTGTTACGTCTTCTCACCTAGATTTCCTTTAACAACATTACAATATGCAAATACCTCGGTCCAATTCCATGGGATACCAAATACCATGGGCCCTCTAGATCATTTAAATAAAGTAATTACAAAAGTACTTTCACTTTAATAAATTGGATCTCTTATGTCTGAGAGTCATTGAATGACACCTTCCACATTTTAGACACTGTCCATGTGGAAGTATCTATCTGATGATACAAAAATCAACACAAAACCTTATAGCTTGTACCCATCTACCCTCATGGTGTTGAAATTAGGTTCTCAAATGACTGATTTTGAAAAAGGCTCATTGCACTAGTTTCCTCTGTGATGGTACCTAGAATGTTATCGGTCCATTTCATGGGTTTAATCCTATAAAAACCATAATTGCAAGCATACTTTACACCAGAGTGTCGAGTTGTTTCCATAATACCATTAAAAGGTTGACTATAGGACCGATAGATATCATGTTTCATTGGAGTTGAGAGCGAACGAGGAGGTTTATAAATTGATTAATACGGGCAATGTGGCAATCCTTTTAGCAGGATGATGGACATGTGTCGTTGGTCCAGTCCTCTCCTTAGGACCTGCCACATGTCATCATAATTTCCTTCTGTCTAAAGACCACCCAATCCGGGGTACTAGTTTGGTATGGTTGGTAGAAATAACGAAGTAACATTTTTTTGAATGAAAAGTAGTAAGAAAAAGGGATGAAATATTGTCTACAATCGGTTGAGATCATCTCATTTGGGTAATGGTTGGAAATATCTTGTCTCACCCTTAAACACTTACAAGAGTGATATTATTGGTACCTTGTCAACATCAATTAAGGCAAAAAAAAGGGCAAACATTTCACAAACAAGATTTGAACTTGAGTGAGGTGGATAAACAACTTCTCATTTTAACCACATAAGCTAAGATGCAATTAACATGATTATAAAGGAAGTTATTTTATATTGTCCAAAATTAATATCATACAAATAGATGATCTACTACCATGGAAAATATTAATATGAAAATTGAAAATATGAGATACTCTCATCATGTTCTCTAAATATTAATAAAAAAATAAAAACAAAAATTATCATGCAATGTTTACTATAATATAAACCATTTTACTAATTAAATATTCATTAATTAAAATACCTAATTTTCTTAAAAAATGACCTAAATATGTTACATTTTAAGACTTTCTAGAATCACTACACCATAATCTTATCTCAAAAGATTTAAGTAATTGTAATCTCTAATGGAGATCTTACTCTATGGGCTACCTCTATAATACATTAAGCCTTGTTACCATGATTAATCTTAAAATATTTTTGAAATTTTGCAAATTATATTGTTTGAGAATGAAAGTTTTGACTTCAATACTCAATATTACAAATACTATATCAATAAATAATAAAAATATATGCATTATAATTTTATTTAAAATATTAAATATATATTTTATATCTTCTTTTATTAACATGATTTTTATAAACAAAATAATTGCTTTTATATCTTTTTGTTTTGGCCAATGGACACCATTTTATAGAGAGATTCTACAATGTTTCTTTTTACACTTCTCCCTGTCCTGTCCCCGCACTCAGCTGACTGTACAAGGGTGCACCCCTATCAGAAGTATGGGTCAAATAAGAGGTCAAATCTAGCAAGCAAGCCCTATTGAAAGAGGTGCATGAAAAAAACAATTTGACAATTTGTATTTTAATAAAAATGTATAATCTAAATTTCAATAAATAAAGATTCCCAAATTTTTCCACGTAGAAAAAGCACATTTTTCTTTATGTTGTTTTCTTTTCAAGCTTTATATTGTTTCGTTTTGGAGGCTAGCTGGACGATCATCAATCATTATCAGAATTCTTCAAGGAAACATGCAAAATGGGTATCTAGTCTCACCAACTATTACTTTAAAGTCTACATTACATATTATAGAGTGATATTTTCATATTAGAGAGTGATATTTTACTGAATGGGATAATTTTTTAGACATGGTTATTTCTTCTCAGAGATGTACAATATGTATTACTATTGTGCTTTGCAACCTCTGATAAGTCTTTTTGAGATTTTCCATCTGATATGTCTTATCTGCCTTAAATGATACGTTCTCTTTGGGTTTCAAGTGTACGTTCATTTTCTTATGCATCAACACAGTTCACAAAACCCCTTCCTGCTTTTTATGCATCAACACAATTGTATATGTTGTTTGAACTTTGTATTTGGGACTCTGATGCTTTTTATGCATCAGCACAATTGTATATGTTGTTTGAACTTTGTATTTGGGACTTTGATTAAACCAGCTCCAGAATGAACATATGAATCTAAAAGAAATTCTAATTATATAGTTATTGGACCGGTACAAAATGTATTGAACAGGTATAGGTAGTATATTGCTATATTTTGATTAGGTTGTTGTAGGCTATGCTGGTTAGTCTAGGTTAATATAGATGACTTGTAATATATTATTTTTGTGTTATACAAATATTTTATCCCGCAACAAGAAACAAATTCTCACATATTATGGTCATTCTGTCTACCTACCTAGCATGGCCACAGACACAACAACAGCTGTAGACAAATTTATGTCAATTGTTTGAGATTCATTGTTCAATAAGAGATGTTTGTTTCAGTAAAAACTCAATTTCATGAATTGTGATATGGAATTTTATATACGAGGATGCCAGAGAATGTGATATTTTCTTTTTTTAAACATTTGTTCAATAAGAGATGTTTGTTTCAATAAAAACTAGGTTTCATGAATAGTGAGAATGGAATTTTATATTAAAGGATGCAAGATATAAAGCAAAAACTAGGTTTCATGAATAGTGAGAATGGAATTTTATATAAAAGGATGCCAGAGATAAAGCGTAGCTCACATCAATGGAAATTGAAGTGAGTTGGAGAGTGCAATATTTTTTGTTTATGGGTATAGGTCTATATGTTAATGAATTTTTCTTTAAGAGCATAGGGCTTAATATATTTCTCTATTAGTGCTTTTACATTAAGTCAAATCGTGTATTTTTTATTATTATTTTTAGTATTTTTTAACTCTCTACTTGAACCCAAGGAGATTCAACATCTAAAACAATGAAGTCAAAGTTAGTTCTCTTCCTTATTCCCTTTTTATTTCTACCACAAGGGTTTCTAGCAGGGATGGAATTTGACGAGTAAATGCCCGTCATGGGTCAATTTACCTGTCAAATACAGCTAAGATTTTAGGGAAACCGTCAAAATCTGGCTTAGAATACAGAAAACGTGTTAGATTTTGATTGTTACCGGCAATTTTGACGGGTCTCCGCCATTTGAAATTCCAACCCTGGTTTCTAGCTCTCTTTCTTTTCTAACACAAGGGTTTCTAGCTCATTAAAGGAATTATTGGTTAATTAACGTTAGTTAGTTGGCTCTTTTACCTCATTTAATTTGTTAGTAAAACATGATCTAAACCCTGATTGAAGTACTATAATCACCTACAAGGTAAGATCTTAAAGTCCTAATTAACTTGGAGTATCAAGATTACAGAATCATGAAGTCTACGCTTCCTGGCTTGGTGCTTGTTGCTTGCAGCTAGCATTGTGTTTATTATCTTATCTTACTAAATAGTGGAAGAGAATACAAGATCACATCAACGAGCATGAACAATCTCTTGGATTAGTTTTTCTTTCATTGAAAACAATAAGATTTTGAGTTGAAAGGTGTATTTAGATATTGAAAGCATCCTTTGAACTTGTTATTTGTAACCTAATTTGAATGCATGATTAGTTTCTTGAATAATTTTTAACAATTTCTTGTACGGTGTTTGTGGTAGCACGGATTTGGAAAAATGACCCCAAAGAAGGGAAGCATGTCTAAAAGAAAGAAGCTAAGGAATATTCCACACACGAATCTAAACAAGCTTTCAATCACACATCTCCCAACATTGGCATTCCATTTGATCAGATATATGACAATGTTTTCGAAACATATCAGCAAGCACATCCATCACAAGAGTTTCCTTTTGACAAGCTTTCGAAGGAAACAATTGATTCCATCAATATGAACTACAAGGTACAGCTGACTCGGCTACCACATCTCCCCTGTTCAGATGTGGTGTAGTGGTTCACTAAAAGGGAAAACACCAAGGAAATGAACATATATTTGAATAATTGGACAAGGATTGAGTAATATGCCATGTGCACTCTCAAGATCATTTACAAGATTCCATCCCCTGAGATAACGTTGGACACATAATGTTTGTAGGGATTTTCCTCCAAGCATGAAGCAACGAAAGTAATAGAGAGCTGGTGGGAAGAGGGAACATTTCGAAAACACCAATGAATTTTTTATTCAACCACTCACTATCCAACCTCTAACTTGCAAGATCCTGTGAGGAATGTGGTCATGCTAGCAATCAGTTTATATGGAATAAAGGACTACTATTAGCTACATGAGGTTTTGTTTCCCTTGGCACATTAAGTGTTGACTCATCCTTGGGTCGTGATGCCACAATGTCTGGCATTCCCTTAGATGAATACAAGGGTTATTCTATCCATCATACCTCCTAGTGTGATATACCTCCATATCGCTGAAATGCGCAGTCATCAACCCTTAACACTGTGCCCATTCATGAATGGTATCCTTATGAACTGCCCACCAATGTGTTGGAGTGGCCTTCAATGCTTCTCCTAATGCCAACAAGCACTAGGGCTTAGATACCTTTGCTTCAGACTCCTCGAGGAACCCATATAGTTTCAGTAGTCCTTCGTATATTGGCAACTCAATAATCTCAGTCGCGACATGTCGTAGCGACTACGTGATTAGCCCACACTTTCTGAGTGATACTTCATGCATCTGGTTTTGCCAATTTTCTAGCACATCATCAGAATCAGAGGACATAGAGCTAGTGCTGCACCAACGCAGTTCTCCGTCTGTTGTAGGATGGATGTAATCCTTAGATATATTGTAAACGTGATCCCATCCTCTTACAACTTCATCTTTGACTGGTTCAATATATCGCCTTCCCTCATTTGGATCCATTGGGGCAATGACTCAGATATCCTGGTTCTCAAATGTCATCAACTGCTTCTTAAAATTTATCACGGCCATGCTGTCATTGGTCCATCCAATCCCTGGCAGCATGGGATAGGAGCTGCCTCCATCAACGACTTCGATTACATCGAAATTAGCACGAGTCCTCATACCTTCAACATCTACAACCAAATTCGATGCACGGCCGATCGGTTGAACTTTGGCCTGATTAGCCAATCTCAACTGCACTGGGGACCAACCAAGCTTTGGATCCCCCATCTTCTGCCACGTATGTTTCATCAGGATGTTCACATCTGACCCAAGATCCAGAATAATTGAATCAACTTCGTAGTCCCCAATCTAGATGTTCATCCGCATTTCTTTGCCCATCTTTTTCTTCTGCAAAGAATTTACCGCAGAGTCTTGCAATTCTCTATCTGGTTGGTGCAGCAACTTCTCGATCTCAACCAGAGCATTAGGATCTTTTTCCAGGGATAAATAACTCTCAAAGAAATGTTGTAAGGTACCATAATGTCACGATGGTCGAGCTTCTAGCGAAGAATCAAAAGCAAAAGGCATGCCAAAAATCGGTGTCTTACCAGGATTTCTTCCAAGCGCCTCACGAGCTTCAAAAAAGGTCTCTTTCTTGGTTGCAATATCAAACTGTACTTTCTTCTTGCCGGCCAGTTGCACTTGTGGTCGTGGTCTGTCTTTTCCAGTCGTTGTGCCTCCTCGAGTAACAATCTCAACATCAACATCCGATGTCCTTGGTTTTGCTAGAATGGTTGTAACCGTTGATCCTTGATTCTGGTTCTCCGACGAAGGCTGATTTGGTGGTGGATTCTGGTTCATCTGTGGGTTCATAGGCTGATTGATATTCTGATTTTGTACTGGAATTTGGGACTTCCCTTGATTCTATATTTACTGCTGGTTTTGTATTTGATTCTAGGCTTGGAACTGATTCTGATTTTGTAATAAAGCAACATTTTCAACCTGCCATCTTGCAATGAACTGAGGACAATTTTCAACAATATGATCATTCACCACGTAGTACACGCATTGCAAATGGGGACAATCTATCTGATAGTGTCCAAATGTATCATAGTGGTAACATTGGATTGATGCATGACCTCGTCCTCCTCCACGGTCGAAACCTCATCTTCTAAATCCAAATCCTCAGCGGTATCCTCCTTGCTGCTGATATTGTGGTTGAGCTACCTGCTGTTGATACTGGGGTTGCGCCATTTGCTGTTGTGGGGGATTTGGCTGCTGCTGAACATAGTGTGTTGCTTGGACGTACTGTGGCTATGGCAGAGCCATTGGGGTTTGAGTGTACTGCGGTCTCGATGCGAAATGCGGTTGAGGTGCAACCTGTGTCTATGGTTGCGACAGAATAAACTGCATCTGCAGTGGCGACGTATACTACATACATTGCATATATTTTCTTGATGGAGTAGTGCGCAGAGGTGTGGATATGTTGCTACCAGGGTTTGACCTTGCTACCACCCTAGGTGTAGCCTGGGTCTGCTCGTCCTCTTCGTCGCTGTAGGGACGCTTCGTCCCGTGTGGTTGTCCTTCATGGTTTTGCGTTTCGATCGCAGCAGGACCTCTTGTCCTCTGCCTCTTCTCTGCTCAAAACCTTGCTCCTCCCCTTGTACAACTACACTCTTCCTCGGTTGCCCTCATAGTCTCGTCGAAACTTACACCCATATACCCCTTATCTTACCATTCGTCACCCCCCTTTGATCGCGGTGTTCACAGCTTCCGCACACCAAAGTCTTACTACTCGAGGTGCATCTTTAGCATGCCCTTTTGACAAGAAAGCATCTTGATTGACAATTGCAGAGACAACAAGAACCTACCTCGTGGTCCGTTGAAAAATCCTCGTTCTGCTTTGCTGTAGGACTTGTTGGTATCAACCGCAAACTCAGTAATGTATCCTTCCAGAATACTGTCCAACCAGACTTCGACAGCCTGGGATGCCTTATTGTCAGTTTCCTGGAGTTCTTGAATTATCTCAGGGGTCCAGGACGTCGGCTCTCCTCCCTGGAAGTTGTGCTTCTTATAGGTGAATCATGCTAGCCACTCGTAGAGTATGACGAGAAACTCATAGAAAAACCATTCGTGAGGCCTGTCGTGAATCTATCTCACCAACCATGCGTCTGTTGTCAACTTTGGATTCTGATTCTCGGCTTTAGCGAACTCTTGCAGTCTTAGGTCAAACCAATATTGGATCTCCGGTTTCATCGGATGCCACAACATATCCTCCTCTTCAATCACAACGAAGTCCCGGCAATGAAACCATTTGTTGGCGAAAACCCACCAACAAAGCCTTGTCGACAAGGGTTCCCACTTTGTCGATGCCCAACCAACGCCATCTCCTTGAGCACCGGCCCAGACAGGTTTTACCTTGCCCGACAACACCTGATGAGTGGATGAAGTCTCACCCGAGATGTCCGAGGGAGAGCTATCGGAACGAAGTTTCCGGCAGTAAGGAGGAGGATCGGGGCATCAACAATTTATCAGCATAACTATCAGATCTAGCAGAGCCATTTATCAGATATTGTAGTATTCATCACAGATCTATTATTATAATCACAGATCTAACAGATTGCATCATTCAACTATTCATCGTAGCAGTATGACGTTCTTCATTCCTAAAACAGAACCATTGTAGTAAATAAAGACAAGAAAAGACATCGCAGCATACTAAAGGGAAACAAAAACAACATTGATTACACTCAATATCCGTTGTATCATATTACTTTCATCGCAACAAATCCAAAACAACAGTCATCTTTCTCTACGGCAAGAGAAAAATCAATCCACAGAGTCGCTTACAAATCATAAAAAGATTCAATCTCTCACTTCAGTTTCACCTCATACACATATCTTTTTTTGTCTTCTTCTGTAGTCCATATCTATTTCCACTTGCAATTCTAATCTATATATAGGCTTGCGCCTTTACATTCAAGGTCCACTTCTAACTAACTTCCAAACTGATTTAACCATTAATGACCTATATCCACAAAATGTGGTCAATCAATACAAAAATTTACATAAAATATTCAAAAGCAGTTTGTTTCGCGCTCGTCGCGCTATCTTTGACTTGCACAATGTCGTGTGAGCTTGTGCAACCTCTGTGGTGCTGCGCAAGTCAATTACCCCAAACCCCTGCCAACATCCCATGGTGATCACTTTTTGAAAATCCATCGATTTTGTTGCTTGAAGCTGAAAATTTTGATGAGGCAGAATCTGGTACCAACATCTAGCTACGGCTGGGGATGGAGTCCTCCCTAGGAGGCTACAAGAACCTACAAACCAAGTTCCATTCTTGTCCATCTGTGCAACCTCTCTCCATGCAACTCATTTTTCTCATATGGAGAAAAACACTCTTCAACATGAAACCAACCACATAATACAAACCAACCTTTCTTGCAACTAAAAACTGAAAGTAACAGTACCATTCTCCACTATGTTTTGTTTCGATTTCATTCTTGCAAATTGTACCCCTTTTCATGCATGGAGATCACTTCTGCTCCTTATTGAAAACTGGAAATACTGACACACTGAAAAACATACTGCAACAAACTTAAATTGGGTCTAAATTATTGCATGGAAAGATTATTTATATACAACACCTAATCTAACCAGCTCAAGTATTTAATCAAGTAATATCATATTGCCACTGTAACCATGCCCACAACAGTATCATACACTAAATTTTCTCCATGCCATTGATCGAAAAAAATAAAATTCTAGACAATGGCAAATCATCATAAAGGGAAGTTCATAGAAATCATGGACAACTTTATCTTTTTGTTGTTCAAAAGAAATAATCTATTTTTGTGTATTTTCATCTCCCACTACTCCATGGCTTCTCATTTCAACTTCTTGTTCAAGACTGGAAACTAAGGGCTCAATGATATCTATAGCCTGTTGGTCATAGTTTGGTTAGAAAGAAAACATGCTCAAACGCTCCTCCTGTGACTCAGATTCAAAAATATCATATGTTGGATTACTACTAAGGAGTTCCATTCGTGCTGCCATGAACTATTACTACTAAGGAGACAGTATCATTTTTTTTTCTTCATACTTTTGTTTTAAGGGTCGTTCTTCTCTATTTGTATGACCTTTTGATACCATTTATATCACTTTCATTGTTGAAACTTCAAATCACTCATATTTGTTGATTTCTATCTGAAGAGATATGTACTGTTTTAAAGTACTTTTCTATTTTTTCTTCTTCTTTTAATTAGTACAACTCTTTGTTCATTATTAGTGTGTTTTTTCTTGTTCCTTGTTCCTTTTTAATTTGAAGTGGTGGTCTATTTTACACTTTTCTTGTGTAAATTTGTGCATGAAAATATGTTGGTGGTTAATTTGAAATCCTTATTCTACCAGCAAATATATGGTAAAAGATTGATCATCATTTCAATTAAAATTATGGTTTTCCCTGATTTTGTTTTCAAACCATGTGTGTGCAGTTATGGGTGTTTATTTTGCTGAAAAAATAATTACTATCCTGGACGGAATTGGGAGAAGTTTGCTACATAGGACTACTTTGACAAGCATGGAGTTTTTCTGTCAAAGTTGTGGTCTGGTCCTCTCCTAATCATTTCAACAATAATCTTGGTATGTTTTATGAAATGCATGGGCAGAACAAGTCTTAAGAAATGCTAAATCAAGTACTCTTTTTCCAAGCATCCATATTTGAAGGTCATGACAAAGATTGAATCATTTTGTTGTTTTGCAGACTAATACACTAATTACATTATCTCAGCTCATTGTAAAGTGGAAAAGGGAAGAACTCAGACACTGGGCACGTGTGGCACGTGAAAAAAATGAATGATTGTTGAAGAATTCATGTAGAGTAACCTTGGGGAAAGACCTAATGACCTTCTTTGGAGGTTATTTTTAGATTCTTCATTCTGCGAGAGGTTTGTCTTTGAGATGAGAATATAACCATAACATGTCATTTCTTTGTTTCTTGTTGTTAAATGATGAGGTCTAGAAAGCTCTGTTTTACTTATAGCATCATCTTCTTTGGAAGGTTTACAGATAGATTAGTATTGTATGCACGTTCTTGTGCAAGCTGGGGTGTGTAAGACTCGAACTTTTTTGTAAAAAAATGATGTTTTCGTATGAAAACTTAAATATGATAATGTATTTTTTTGTTTTGATCGATTTGTCTTCGAATTTAAGAGGGAAGCATTTCTAATTTTCCAGCATTAGAAGAGTGGGTCTATAGGTTTTGCTGACATATATCTTGCGAAGTAGTTGTCCAAAAAATTTAGTGTAGTAAGGCAGATTTTATCGATTTTTTTGGTATAATACTATGATCAACATATTGAGAAAGATGGACATTAGTTTGCTGGTATGACTTTATATAACTCATATAGTTACTGAGCAGGAGGGTTTCAAGGAAGTGGGTTGACAGCTTGTTTTTAACTAAAGTTTTATTTAAAAGCAAAGTTGTTGTTTTAAGTACTATATTATGATCTTCAGGTCATTAGAAGTACTCATCTTTGGAATTGAATGCTTATATATATATATATTATCAGCTGAAATGCTTAAATTTGGATTTCCTTTGAGTGATGCACCAAGGCAGCAGACAAGGGGAGGGTTAAGGCTGAGTTTAATGATTGTCACAATGCTTTATCTGTCATCTTGGGTGATATGCATTAGTATCAAGGCTGAGAAGTAACATCCCACTCTTCCAATGATGTGGAGTTTTCTTGAAACTAGTCACTTTGTGCTGCTAGGCAAGTATATGAATACAATCTCTTGCAAAAAAATGAAAATCCACTCAATGGAACCCAAGATAATCACTTTCTGCAATGTGTAGAATTCAAGACTGAACAAACATTTGCTATGACATCTGAGAAGAAAGAAAAATTGATGAATACCCAAGTTGGAGGGTTAGGCCTTTTGAGATAAGGTATACGTTATTGTTGTTTGTTAGAATACCAAAAAACATTTACAGCCCACCCTCGCTGAAAATATTTACCTATGGAAACCTCTGAAAATATTTTTTTTAACTATACAATGCCTTGTCGCATTTCCGACGACTTGTGGCCACGTCTAACGAGGTTGCCAAATATTTGACAAGAATAATCATCGGAACATCGACGAGAACTCATCACAAATTTGACCCCATCCCTTCTATTTTCCAACGACCTGTGGCCTCGTCCGAAGAGGTCGCCATAGCTCCGACAAGCGAGACCGTCGGACAACCGATGAGCAAATGTCAAAAATTCGACAAACCATTCCTCTAATTCGACGACATAATCCTGAATTTTTACAGAATAACTGCCTGACATTCGACAAGGAGAAGTTACATTTTCGACGAGGATAAGTCGGATTTTCAACGAGAAGAAGTCGGAGTTTCAGCAAGCAGCCGTCGGACATTCGATGACTTAGTGGTGAAATCTTTCAGCTTAGTACGTTGAAAAATCGATGAGTATTGGCTTGTCGTCGAATATTCAACATTATGCCACTGACGACAAAAAAAATTGAGGTTGTCGAATAACCAACAGGGTATTGTCGAATTTCAGACATGGCAGCCGTCGGATTTTGGGCTCAAATTATGTTGTGTTTTATAAATTTATTAATAGGTACAAGGTGGCAATCCTTTTAGAAGGAGGATGGACATGTGTCGTTGGTCTAGTCCTCTCCTTAGGACCTGCCACATGTTGTCATATTTTCCTTCTGTCTAAAGACCACCCAATCTTGGGTACTAGTTTGGTATGGTTGGTAGAAATAATGAAGTAACATTTTTTGAATGAAAAGTAGTAAGAGAAAGAATTAAAATATTGTCTACAATCGGTTGGGATAATCTCATTTGGGTAATGGTTGGAAATATCTCGTCTCACCCTTAAACACTTACAAGAGTGATATTATTGGTAACATCAATTAAGGCACAAAAAAGAGCAAACATTTCACAAACAAGATTTGAATTTGAGTGAGGTGGATAAACAAATTCTCATTTTAATCACATAAGCTAAGATGCAATTAACATGATTATAAAGGAAGTTATTTTATATCGTCCAAAATTAATATCATACAAATAGATGCTTTACTACCATGGAAAATATTAATATGAAAATTTAAAATATGAGATACTTTGGTCATGTTCTCTAAATCTTAATAAAAAAATAAAAACAAAAATTATTATACAATGTTTACTCTAATATAAACCATTTTACTAATTAAATATTCATTAATTAAAATACCTAATTTTCTTAAGAAATGATCTAAATATGTTACATTTTAAGACTTTCTAGAATCATAACACCATAATCTTATCTCAAAGGATTTCAGTAATTGTAATATGGAACGGAGATCTTACTCTATGGGCTACCCCTATATTAGATTAAGCCTTGTTACCATGATTAATCTTAAAATATTTTTTTTAATTTTGCAAATTGTATTTGCTAGAGAATGAAAGTTTTGACTTCAATACTCAATATTACAAATCCTATATCAATAAAAAATAAAAATATATACATTAGAATTTTATTTCAAATATTAAATATATTTTTTATATCTTCTTTTATTAACTCCACTTATAAAAAAAACAATTTAACCAAATTCCCAAATATATAAAGATTCCCAAACTTTTCCATTAACTCTACTTATAAAAAACGCAATTTGTTAACTAAAAGAGGGACGAGGTGAAGGAGGGAGAGAGGATGAGGAGGAGGCAGAGTGGAGGAGGAAAAGAGTGGGGTTGCGAGGAGGAGGAGGGGACGAGGGACGAGGTGGAGGAGGGACAGAGGAGGAGGAGGCAGAGTGGAGGAGGAAAGGAGTGGGGCTGCGAGGAGGAGGGAGAGGGTCAAGGGGAGAGGGAGGAGGAGGAGGAGCAAGGGAGGGTGTGGGAGAGAGGAGGAGGTAGAGAGAGGGTGGATGAGAGAGGGATAAGGGACGAAGTGGAGGAGGGAGAGAGAGGAGGAGGAGGAGTCAGAGTGGAGGAGAGAGGGAGGAGGGGTAGGTGGAAGGGGAAGATAATGGTGGGAGGAGGGGGGGGGGGAGAGAGAGGAGGAGGAGGGGGGGGAAGAGGAGGGAGAGGGGGGGGGGGAGAGAGAGGAGGAGGAGGGGGGGGAAGAGGAGGGAGAGGGGGGGGGGGAGAGAGAGGAGGAGGAGGGGGGGGAAGAGGAGGGAGAGGGGGGGGGGGAGAGAGAGGAGGAGGAGGGGGGGGAAGAGGAGGGAGAGGGGGGGGGGGAGAGAGAGGAGGAGGAGGGGGGGGAAGAGGAGGGAGAGGGGGGGGGGGAGAGAGAGGAGGAGGAGGGGGGGGAAGAGGAGGGAGAGGGGGGGGGGGAGAGAGAGGAGGAGGAGGGGGGGGAAGAGGAGGGAGAGGGGGGGGGGGAGAGAGAGGAGGAGGAGGGGGGGGAAGAGGAGGGAGAGGGGGGGGGGGAGAGAGAGGAGGAGGAGGGGGGGGAAGAGGAGGGAGAGGGGGGGGGGGAGAGAGAGGAGGAGGAGGGGGGGGAAGAGGAGGGAGAGGGGGGGGGGGAGAGAGAGGAGGAGGAGGGGGGGGAAGAGGAGGGAGAGGGGGGGGGGGAGAGAGAGGAGGAGGAGGGGGGGGAAGAGGAGGGAGAGGGGGGGGGGGAGAGAGAGGAGGAGGAGGGGGGGGAAGAGGAGGGAGAGGGGGGGGGGGAGAGAGAGGAGGAGGAGGGGGGGGAAGAGGAGGGAGAGGGGGGGGGGGAGAGAGAGGAGGAGGAGGGGGGGGAAGAGGAGGGAGAGGGGGGGGGGGAGAGAGAGGAGGAGGAGGGGGGGGAAGAGGAGGGAGAGGGGGGGGGGGAGAGAGAGGAGGAGGAGGCGGAGGGGGGGGGGGGAGGAAGAGGAGGGGGGGGGGGAAGAGGGAGAGGAGAGGAGGGAGGGAGGAGGGGAAGGGGGAAAGGAGGAGAGTGAGGAGGTGGAGGTGGAGGGAGGATGGAGGGGAGAGGGAGGGATGGAGGAGGAGGAGTGGGGGAGGGAAGAGGAGGAAGAGGTGGAGGGAGAGTGGAGGTAGAGGGGACAGGAGGAGGAGGAGGAGGAGGAGGAGAGAGGGTGGAGCTCACCTTAGTGATCACCTTCACGCCAGTTTGACTGAGAATCTTTAAGATATTAAGCTTCTTTCATATTCTCTTTACTATTTTCTTTGTTGCTGAACCCAAATAAATACATTGATTACATTTCTTTCTCTTTGCTTGGGTTAATTTTTACAAAACAAAATATGAAAAAAATGGTAGGTAATATGAAAAATATCCGTAGATAATTATGTTCCTTACATTTCCCCTCTCCATTTGAAGTTTCAAAAGTTGTCGTTTTAAGTTTTACCTAATCTCACTTAAATTAAAGAATAAAATATTTTTAAAGATTATTATTATGATTTTATGTTTAATATAAAAACAAGTGGGTGGCGATATTTTACCCAACCCAAACTCCAAAGTCTAAATTGAAGGCCTAATTCATATGTCACAATATTAGTACAAAATAAAAGGGTTTTATTACCACTTTTTAATTTGCATTTGCCATCATGTATTTTATTATTTTCACTTTGAAATGTGCTAAAAATTAAATTGGGTCAGGTTTCGTTTATGATTCAAACAAAGGTATGTCAAACCAAGGATATATGGTTTGGACATCATCCTTCACCGTTTGGTTATTTCTCCACAATTCGAATAAAAAATGCCACTCTATATGTCAAACCCAAGATTTATTTTAAATCCATAATTTTCATCTTTAGCTTTGTCATTTTTGTAAAACTTCATTTGGGCGTTGATCTCCAAGCCAGAATCCGAGATCAAGAGTCCTAACTCCATTTTTCAAAGCACTCACACTAAATACCAAGGGGGAAGTCCAATGAATGTGGTATGCTCAGCGTGTTGGTTCAATGCAAATATACCTATGTTTAAAACTCCATGCATATGGGATAATTCCCATGATGTAAACAAAATGCATCATGTATTCAAAGACCTACGGTGACAATTATGTTGGGTAAAAGTATCCTTGATGGAACTAAAGGAGATCCTATGGGCCATGAAACTTAGCGCAACTATAACAGTTCTCCCAAGTGTTATATAAGCACTAAACCTACACATTTTTATAGCTTAATTCTAGTGAAAGGAGACGAGAGAAGCATCTAAGATGGATAATCGATCACAACACCCAAGGAAGATCCAACTAAATTCTTATGTGCTACTTGTCATATGTCATATAGAGCAGTGACCAACTATGAAGGTGTAAACTAACATGTAAGTCAAGTGTCAAAGGAAGATACTTAGACATGTCAATTGTCAAACAGAACCGTCCAAGTGTAGATGTTAAAAGCATCCTTATACCTTATCGAGTGTCATGAATAAATCTTATAGAGGAATTAATTTTGAGATGAAGTGATGAGTAGCAGTTGCATTTTTTTATTATGAAGATCACTTGGATGCTAAATTGGAGAATTTACAATGAAGGAATGGTCATATTGGAATGACCTTAGAGAAGAAATGAGTTGGAGATCCTGCAAATTGATTATGAAGGAAAACGATTGAGAGCTTACTGGACTTGAATGTTGGTGATCATTTGAAGGTCACCTTATGCACTAGTGTAAAAGTACAAAAAAAATCTCTAGCAACCTTTTCTTGACCATCATGCTAGTGTTTACAGAGTGGAAACCACAGAGGGGATGTTGACATATTAATCACCGGAACAAGAATTGGAGGAACAATTATGCGTGTCAGTTGATATTTGAAGGAAAAATGCAGACAAGAATATTAGTGGAGTGGATCTAACCAAGAATAACATAGTGTCGAGCGGAAAGCTAGACCCTCTCAAAATTCAAGACATTAGTGCAGGTTTTGTTCCATATAATTTGGATGAAGACATACTTGATGAAGTCATATGGATATCTAATGATGAAGTTGTTGAGATGGTAAAGCAATTGGAATTCTAAAAAGGATTGATGGTTGCAATTTCATAAGGATATTCAGAAAGTATGGATGTAGTTAAAGGCAAATTCATGCACATGGGCATTTACATGGAATTAGTGGAAAATTTAGGCTAGGGTTATGACATTCACACATAGATGCCAATAAATAGTCCATGATTTCTAATGACAATAACAACCCAATTACTAATGACAATAACAAACCACTTACAAATGTAAGTAATAGAAATATAGCTAATAATAATAGAAATGATGTATAATGATAATTACATCGATGACAAAATGATGGTTGAAATTTCATAAGGATATTCAGAAAGTATGGATTTAGATAAAGGCAAAGTCTTGCACATGGGCATTTCACATGGAATTAATGGAAAATTTAGGCTAGGTTTATGACATTCACACATAGATAATGCCAATAAATAGTCCATGATTGCTAATGAGAATAACAACCCAATTACCAATGACAATAGCAAACCACTTACAAATGTAAGTAATAGAAATGTAGCTAATAATAATAGAAATGATGTATAATGATAATTACACCCATGACAATATGATGGTTGCAATTTCATAAGATATTCAGAAAGTATGGATGTAATTAAAGGCAAAGTCATGCACATTGGCATTTAACATGGAATTAAAGGCAAATTTAGGCTAGGGTTATGACATTCACACATAGATAATGTGAATAAATAGTCCATTATTGCTAATGAAAACAACAACCCAATTACCAATGACAATAACAAATAACAAAATGTATAATCTATATTTCAATAAATAGAGATTCGAAAATGTTTCCATTAACACCACCTAGAAAAAGCAGAATTTGACACAATGTTTCTATTTTTATTGCCTAAAAGTTGCTTCCATTTTAATAAATTTGTTTCCATTAACACCACTTAGAAAAAGCACAATTTGACAAGAAAAATTATAAAATTGTTTCTAAATTTCAAATTGAATTGGTTTATGTTGCTTTTTCTCTTTAAGCTTTTCTTGCTTTTTCGGCTTCTTGCATTCTCCATTATATTGTCTTTTTCTTCCCATTCTGTAATTACTGGCATTTCTGCAATTTCTGGAATTATAAATTTATTTCTATTTTCTTCAAATAGGGAGCAGAGTGGGGACGGCGGAGGAGTCTAGACTTCAAATTGGGCAGTATAATTCTGCAATTTCTGGAGTATAATTCTGCAATTTTTCTTTTTCTTTTTTAAGCTTTTATAGACTTCAAATTGAATTGGTTTATGTTTCCTTTTCTCTTTAAGCTTTTCTTGCTTTTAAGGCGGTCAATCTTCTTTTAAAGCGACCATTCGCGCATGCTTTGCTTGGGCATAGCTTCTCCACTGTATTGTAACTACTAGAGCGTCGAGCATTTCCACTTCTGGCATTTCCGCATTGTAACTACTAGAGCAAGAGTGTCCAGCATTTCCGCATTGTAACTACTAGAGCAAGAGCTTCAATCATTTCCGCTTCTGGCATTTTCCATTATATTGTCTTTTTCTGGCATTTCCGCATTCTGGCATTTTCCATTAATTGAACACATCTCCAATGGATGGATGGAAGCTTTAGAGTTGAGTCAAGTAGTACCTTTTTGTTGGCCTTTCATTTTCTCTTTAATTGCAAACAACTCCAATGGATGGATGGAAGCTTTAGAGTTGATGTCAAGTAGTACCTTTTGTCTGCCCTTGCTTTTCTCTCGAGATGAGAGGGAAAATAAACGAGCCTGCAAGCTTTAGAGTTGATGTCTTCTAGTACCTTTTGCTGTCTGTTGATTTTCTCTTTAGATGAAGACGAAAATCAACAAACCTGCTTTGCAGGTTTTAATAATGACAGCTGTGCAACATGCAAGTTTTACCCAATTTTGGTCAAATCATGTAAACTTTCTTTTGGGAGCTATTTCAAGATCTTTTGTTAATGGTGCATGAAATTTTAATGCGATGTGATTCCTGAAAGTGCAGGTGTATGCTGTGATGGCTGAAAGTGCAGGTGTATGCTTGGAAATGACAGTGTTGGAACTCTGAGATATTTTGTAAAATATTGAATATTCATCTATGCTGTGTGGTTTCTATTTCTTAAGCCGATGGGTATGATGAGACATGATATGATTTGGTTATTATTACTACTTTTATAAGTTATATTTTGGAAGTCTGATTTTGAGTTATAGGGTTTGGTCTTAAGAAACATAAGTCTGATCTTGTATTTTGTGGTCTTAAGAAACATAAGTCTGATCTTGTATTTTGGAGGTCTGACAGGGTGCTGTTCTGATTTGCATACTGAGAACTATCTGTTCAAAATAATTATAAAGTCTGTTCAAAAAGTTTTCCGTTAGTTTGATTATGCGGCTAAACCATTGTAAAGTCTGTTCAAAAAGTTCTGTTAGTTTGATTTTACGGAGCAAATCACTGCAGCGATTACTGTGTGAGTGGTTTGATTTTGCACTACAGAGGGTCGATCTTGAGTTACAGGTTCTAGTTCAAATGATAATTATAGCATTGAGAGGAGGGTGCCCTCTATAGGAGATGTCTGTCCATCTTATGTAACATCAGTAAACCATGTAGACCATTGATTATAATAATGTAAAAATAATTTAAAATCATGTAGATAATAATACTAGCAACAACCACATTAAATTAATAATGTGTCTGGATACGCCGATAGGCGTAAATTTAAGCACATACTATAGGGAAAAACATTAATAGAAAAAGTAT
>LPNX010502439.1:0-12409 GCA_001517045.1 Pseudotsuga menziesii | reverse complement strand
AAGCTATCTTCTTTTTGGGAATCTGAGAAACTTGTTTTGGACCGAATCTCAGGTTATAATATTTTTTAGGTTCAGATTGACATATACCAGCTGAAACTTCAGGACCAAAGTCACTTTCTTCTTGATAAGTATGATCATTCGTGTCTCCCCACTGCCTCATAAAAACATCCTCCATTTCTTCTATAAGAGTTATTGAATTAGCTGGTAATTATCGAAACCATTTCCTTACCTCCCCATCTAAACCCTGAACAAACATCCTCATCCACACATCTTTAGCTTCGATATTCTAATTGTCTGTATAACTTAGAAATGCATCCTAATGTTCTTCAGCAGTAATCTCACCCTGACCATTAAACCTAGGAAGGTATTTATAATAATCTCCTCCATGGAGAGAATTTAGGGTCTGAGGAAGGACTAAGGGAGCATATCTAGAAGCTACCATTTGATCCATCATGTCAAGACACTATCACGCTACCATCATGAAGCTACTTTGATTTAGTGAAGAAAAAGGTTGACTAACCTTGCTCAGACTTGACTAAGAAAAGAGTTTATACGGCTTAAACTGAAATAAGGGAGTTTTACCAGGATCTTCAGTTTTTGTTTTTGACTAGACAATGGAGTAGTAAGAATCTGAAAGGTCTCAACTAGTGTAGAAGGAACTAACCAAGAAATATTTAGTTTTCCTTCTTCTGTTTTAAGCTCTGAGTACGTAAAAGAGGACAATGACTCTAACTGACCAAGAGTAAACAAAGAAGGACAAGACAAATATCTTCGAATTTTTCTAGATTCTTTCAAAATATGTTCTGGATCTAAGACACCCAAATGTAAAGGTGAAGTAGGTTTTACTCTTGTTCCAATCTTTTTGGTAGCCACTGTGAACCATTGTTTGGTGAAAATGTAGTCTGAAATATTTTTTGATTTTGTTCACCTCTCAAAACCAGATCAATAATGATATCCTAGGGAAGATATACTTCACTTCCGTCCCCGACAACGACGCCAAATAAGTTAGTGCTAGAAATTGTTCCTAGACTACGAAGGAACACGCTAGTACAATCTCAAAACAAAAAGCAAAAATTGAATGGTTTTTTTGTAATTTTTTGTTTTGAAAGTTCATCCACAAGAAGGTAAATAATCAACAAACTAGTACATGCATTGAATCATGAAATAACATGAAATTATGAGATATAAATGCATAAAGGATAAACATAAACCATCATAAAATGGTCAAGCAGGTCATAGTTGAATCATAGTACATTGCAGCTTGTTCGGCTAGTTGTGAGGTAGTATGGATTTGGAAGCTATTGTCTAATTTGTTTGATATTGAGTTAGAGGCAACCTGTATCTTCTATGACAACCAGACTTGTGCAAAGTTGTCCAAGAACCTGGTTTTCCATGACAAGTCGAAGCACGTTTAGATCAAGTATCACTATACCCGAGATATGGTGCAGAGAGGAGCAGTGAAGCTCTAGTATGTGGCGACGGACAAGTAGACCACCGATGTTTTGACCAATCCTCTGACAAGAGTGAAGTTTGAGTACTTCATGGACAAGCTTGGAGTTTTGCATATAGTTTTCCATCGTGAGAAGAAATTCATAGATTGTGCTAGATCCACATTTGGTATGAAATAGGAGTGACCTTGCAAAGGCATCCAATATGAAAAAGGACAAGCACTGCAGAGATCCGCATTCAGTATGACACATGATTGTCCCTATGATGACATCTAGTATGAAAAACGACTGCACTGCAGAGATCTACATTCAATATGAAACAAGATTGACCCTGCGAAGGCATCCGATATGAAACAAGACTGGCACTACATAGATCTGCATTCAGTATGAAACAGGACTGAGCTTGTGAAGGAATTCAATAAGAAATAGGACTAACACTACAGAGATATACATCCAGTATGAAGTAGGACTGGCACTACAAGGTACATACAATATGAAAAAGGACTGGCACTGTATGAGGTAGATCTAATATGAAAAAGGACTGGCACTATACGAGGTACATCTATCATGAAAAGGGTTGTCACTGTATGGATATGTTGATGAATCCCTAGATGGGATCTAAGCCTACATCCAGGATGAAACAAGGTTGGCTCTATAGAACTTCTGAGGACATATAGGTTCGAGGGATGCCACTAGTCAATGGTCGAGAATATGAGAATTGATGCAATAGTGATGATGATGATGATCTTGCGATGATGATCCAATGATGATGACGATGTTCAGAGACTATGTCCATGCATGATGATGACTAGGGAGAAAGAATACCTTCCTAGTTAAGAGGGAGTGTTGTTGTAAATGTAACTTTGGAAGATATTCTTTTATATATTTTTATTGTATTTTATTGTACCTCCTTCGGATATGTTTTCCTCCATCCAGGGATGTTATTATTGTATTTGGTCATGCTAGAATATCGAGGTAAAAACTTTACTATAAGTCAAGCCAATAGTCCCCGTAAGAAATATTGTAAAATGTATTTTGAGTCTCCCAAGAGGGAAGCTGACCCTGTTAAATTAGGAAGTTTGCCAAGTTAGGGATTTTGGTGAGTCACTTGTAAATTATAAGTAGGGAGCCGCCCTCCCTCATTTGGGCACAACACATGAAACAAGTTTGCTCAAGAGAGAGAAGGAGAAGAAGAAGCTAGTGAAGACATCTTATCTTTGGGTATTCTATCTTGGTTTGACATTGTACTAAGTAACAAAACTATTCTAAAAAAGTTGTGAGGTTTTCTCATTTATGATTTCCCCAAGAAAAATATGTGTTCTTATATATTGTTGTTCTATATTTCAGTTTAAATTAAAATACAAACTCTAAAATAATGTAATTGGGTGCCCTTCATTTTTTGTGAAGCATTTTTTTGTAATCCCTACTTATGGAACAAAAATGTCATTATCTTAAAAAGAAAATTAACATAACGGTTATCTTACAAAAAATAAAAATAAAATAACATAGGTTGGTCAAGGATAACCGGATCAACATTGATTTAAAAAAAAGTAAGGGATTTCCCTCATGATAACAATCCAATCCAGGAGATTAGCCAATGCAAGTAAGCAGCCCATGCCAATGCAGTAAGAAACCCATAATGAAAGTTGTATAGCCATTCAAAATCAAGCTTGAGATGCAAAGACTTCGATTGTTAGTTTGACTCTACAAAAATCCGCCAAGCATGGAATACAAATAGATTCGGACTCATGAGTTTTTATGGGACTAAAAATTTGAAAAATGGATAAGAAGGTTTAATTCTAACAAATTAGACGTGAATGTTGGCAACCTAAAGATCCCATAATGCACAGTCAATGTGCATGGCTAGTAATTACTTGCATGCACAGATTACTACAATCACTCTAGTCATGCCTTTGTCCTCCTATTATTGTAGCATGGCCTTTGTTTCTTTCCCGCCAATGGGTAGATCCTTCTAGTTCAAACCCTTGGAAAAAGTCCAGTCCATAAAAAGGCAAGAAATAATCACTCAATGACATCAAACATTGAGTATCTAAGTTTCATGAAAGTGAGGGCCATTTCTTCCACATCTGTTCTTCCAGAGGGCCATTTCTTTGACAACGGTTCTTCGAGAGGGCCATTTTTGCATATCTGAGCTCCAGAAAAGTGAGGTTTTGGAACGGATTTGATGAAGGTGAGCTTTGTTCTTCTAAGATTGATCTCTTTTCTTCTATGTATAAGCTCAAATTTCTCGATTTTTATATATTGGTGTGCTTATCTACATTTCACTTTAAATTAAAATACAAACTCTAAAATAGTATAATGTGTTGCCCTTCATTTTTTGTGAAACAAAAATGTAATTATCTTAAAATAAAAATAAAAAATAGCATAGGTTGGTCTAAAATAACGCAATCAACATTGATTTAAAAAAATAAAGCATTCCCCTTATGATAAACCAACATTAATTTTACAAAAAAGTAAGGCATCTCCCTCATGATAACACTCCAATTCTATAGATTAGCTAAACAACCCATGCCAATGCAAGTAAGCAACCCATAATGAAAGTTGTATAGCCATCCGCAAATCAAGCTTGACATGCAAAGTAAGCAACCCATGCCAATAAGCCACCCATAATGAAAGATTTATAGCCATCTTGAGATGCAAAGTCTTCGATTATTAGTTTGACTCTACAAAAATTGGCCAAGCATGCAATGCAATTAGATTCGGACTCGTGAGATTAACAAATTAGAGGTGAACATTGGCATGGGGAAAATGTAATCAGTCGCGATGTGCTCCCATGCTAGTGATGACAAGCCGACATAAAGGCGTAGATGCACTAGAAAGAGACCTCGCATGGAAAGGTATACAAGTTTTCCCTAGATGTAATCAATCCTGGCATAGTACACAGGTTCTCCCAGGATGTAATCAGTCCTATCAGGTCGTCCTTGGATGGAATATGTAAGAGAAATGCTTCATGATCAAGATCTTCCCATGCATCTATGGGCAGAAGCTGCCAGAACAGCAATGTATGTACAAAACCATACTCCACACAGAGTACTCGAGAACAAGACACCTGAAGAAGTCTTTTCCAGCAAGAAAATAGAATTCAACCATCTTAGAATATTCGGTTGTCCAGTATACATACACATTCCGAAAGAAAAGAAGACAAAGTTATATCCTTCAGGAAAGAAGAGTATATTCATGGGATACTTCGAAAGCTCGAAGGCTTACAGAATATACTTCCTAGGATTCAAGAATATCGACATCAGTAGGGACGTAACATTTGATGAAGACTCAGCTTACAACAAATCTAGAAAGAGACCTATTGAAGATCTTGAATAATTAGAAGCACCCAGAATTCATGACACAACCATGAACAAAGAAACTCAAGAAGAAGATAGAGAATTTGAAGAACCTCAAGAACATGTAGATCCACCTCAGGAGAAGAATACTCACAAGAGGAAACCGACTTGGGTACGAGAAGCTATCCAAGGTGCGAAAAGATATGGGGCTCCATAAGAGAATCACAAAGAAAGAAAGAGGACCAGGTCCTACTCTGGGTATGCAGCTTTATTGTGTCACTTTATCAATAAAGAACCTTCCAGCTATGAAGAAGCAGAAGAATGGAAAGAATGGAAGGATGTTATGATTAAAGAGTATCAATTGATCATGAAGAATTATGTTTGGGATGTTGTCCCAAGACCAGAAGGGAAGTCGGTCATAAATTCCAAATGGATCTACAAGATCAAGCATGCTGCAGATGGCAGCATAGATAAATATAAAGCAAGATTCATGACTCGTGGCTTCTCACAGAATGAAGGACTTGGGTATGATGCACTATTTTCTAGGCATGGAGGTGTGGCAGAATGTGGATGCAATCTCCCTCGGACAAGGGAAGTATCCAGTAGAGATCCTCAAGAGGTTTGGGATGACGGACTGCAAGTCCATGACCACACCTATGGCATTGAACCTGAAGCTATTGAGTGATGCTTCATCAGATGATTGGGTCCTTGATGTATCTGACGAACACAGGACCAAATATTTGCTTTGTTGTGAACACCTTCAGCCAGTTCCTGACAGATCCAAGACATGTTCACTTGATTGCTACAAAGCATATTCTGAGATACCTTATGGGTACAGTTGATTATGGGCTCAAGTATGAGGTGAATCAGAAGATTAACCTGGAGGGTTATGTTGATTCAGATTGGGCAGGTAATGCCATCGATAGGAAGAGCACTTTAGGGTGTTTCTTCAGTATGGGATCAGGTGTGCTTTCTTGGTTTAGCAGGAAGCAATCCTATGTGGCACTGAGTACAGCTGAAGCAGAGTATGTCATAGCTTGTTCAGCTAGTTGTGAGGTAGTATGGCTGAGGAAGCTACTGTATAATTTATTTGATCTCCAGTTGGATGCTACTTGTATATATTGTGACAAACAGAGCTGTGTGAAGTTGTCAAAGAACCCGGTGTTCCATGACAAGTCAAATCATGTCGAGATCAAGTATCACTATATCAAGGATATGGTGTAGAGGGGAGCAGTGAAGCTCCAGTATGTTGTGACGAACGAATAGATAGCCAATGTGTTAACAAAGCCATTCGCTAGAGTGGATTTTGAGTACTTCAGGGAGAAGCTTGGTGTTCTCCAGATCAAGATTCCCTCCAAAGTGAAGTGATGATTCCATAAGCCATTCTAACATGGTGAGAGGATTGGTTCTTTCTATGGTCAAATGTAAGGGCTGAGCCATTCTGTCATGATGAGAGGATTGGTTCCTCGCATGTCAGATATGGGTGTTGAGCCATTCTGATGTGATTGTAGGATTGGTTCCTACATGATCAGATATAAGCGTTGAATGCCATTCTTGGAATGGAGGCACCTGGTCAGTTACCAGGAAATCTCAGTCTGGGACTAAGGACCATTCTGATGTGACTATAGGATTGGTTCCTACATGATTACATGTAACTGCAAAGCCATTCTGAGGTGATTGTAGGATTGGTTCCTACAATGATCAAATGTAAGAGCAAATCCCTTTCGGCATGGAGGATTGGTTCCTTGCATGGTTGAATGTAAGTGCTGAGCCTTTCTGATATTTGTTGTCAGATGTAAGTGTAGACCCCTTTCGGCATGGAGGATTGGTTCCTTGCATGGTCGAATGTAAGTGCTGAGCCTTTCTTCCATGAGTTGTCAGATGTGAGTGCTAGGCCTTTCTGACATGATTGTGGGATGTGTTCCCACATGGTCAGATGTGAGTGTTGGGTACGCATTTCTGATATGATTATAAGATTGGTTCCTACATGTTTAGATATAAGTGTTGGGCGGGCCATTCTGACTTAGGGTCAGATATAAGTTCTGGAAAAGACCTACATAGAGGCTAGGCCTACAACCAGCATGAAAAGGGGTTGGCTCTATAGAACTTCCTATGACGATAAGAATCAAGATATAGCACTTGTGATGATGATCCAACAGAAATGTTGCAGAACCAGAGATGATCCAGATCGAGTGATGATCCAGATCCAGTGATGATGATCCAGATTCAGATGAATATGACTTGAAGATGAAGATGACTTGAAGATGAAGATGATTTGAAGATGACAAGGACTCGATGATGATCTAGATGATACAGAGAAGAAGACTTGTGCTGATAAATTGTGTCGAGAGAATACCTTCCTAGTTATTAGGGGGTGTTGATGTAATTGTAACTTCGGAATGTATTCACTTGTATTTCTTATGTAATATACCCCGATTTTTATTCTGGGAAGTGTTTGTAATGTAATTGAGTCATGTCATGCCCCGATGTTCCAATTGGAAGTTTATATAATATAAACAAGTCATGTCAAGTCAATGTGGTTAACCCTCCTATCGCTCAAGGGTTAAAGTCCCTGCAGTTCTGGGGCCCTAGGGTTGTTAGACTCACCTACTGAATCGGCCCTAGTGAGTTATTGTCAATTCAAGAATTAGTATAAATAGAGAGAGAGCCTCTCTATTTATCACACACTCAATTGTAGCGCATAGCTGAGTGAGAAGAAGTTGTTGGGGCTAGAAAGAAAGAGGCTACTACTGTTGGGAGATCATCTTACTGTTTTGGGTTTTACTTTTGGTGTTGATTCTATCTCTAAGGAAGTTGCGAGGTTTTTCCATTTATGGTTTCCTTGAGGAAAAACATTGTGTTCATTGTCTCTTGTGTTTGATTGCTATGCTTGTTATTCTCTTAGTTAAAAGATCCTAATATAATGCTAGCTTAATGTTAAAAATCTAACACTACTATGGGGCACATCTCCCACAATTGGCTAAGGGCACGTCTCCAAACCCTAGAGAAGCATCAGAGCTTTCTCAAACACAGTGATGGAGTGTCTAAATATGTGAAATGGAGAACGCCACCTTATTTAATATTTCATTGGCCCATTGGATGCACTACACTTTGCTTCTCATGCTTTCCTTATGCCCTCCTTGACTAAATAGTAACTTTGTGCTTTCATCTTCCTTTTTTTCATGCCTTTCTAGTTGACATGATTTTCTTCCTTTAGAAACTATGCCTGTGTTGTTTCTTTATTTTCACACTAACATTCCTTTCTCTCTTTTTAGGAACTACAACCCCCTTTCTTTCCTAAACTTTCCTACTTTTCATACCAACATGCTTTTCCTGCACTTGGTTACTTTGTGCAGGATTCTCTAGCTGACTGCTTTTATGTTGATTTCTATCTTTTTCTACCTTTTAGGATCTTTCTAAATTTTCTCCTACTTTCCATTTAGGGTGACCACTCATCGGGTCCACAATATTTCATACACCCACCTTATCCACCTAGCACATCCACTAGGTACAAAAATTAAATATAATTATAATATAATAATTAAAACATGAGAATTTTTATCCGAAGTCTAAAATTTTCATACAATATTAACCCCTCCTATGATAGAGTCACTAGGGGTTATATTAGAAGCATATTATCAGGCAGAACATATGGGAGGGACATTACGAATTGTTCACTATATTTTTTTTTTGCAAAATTTGCAAATTTAATCATCAAGTCCAATGACTTTTGCTTCTTTTGCAATTCCAAAATACTTAAAAACAAATATCTTGTTGTTATCAATGATATAAATATATTTTTATAATTGAAAACGTTCACAAATATAGAGTACATGAATTGGTTTGTCTTGAATAGATTGCAAATATACATTAATTACTTTCGTTGTTTTTTCATATTCCTTTTGTCTTTCATGGGGACATTTTCCTTGTTTTCCTATTTCATGTTATTGATGCAATCCTTTGAATCTATTTCTAGTAAATTTGCATTGAATATTTTGTATCCCTAAACAAGCAACTTCTTGCAATTATATGGGGCTATGTATCATTATTTGAAATTTCTTTTACTCTTTGTCTTTTAACATATTTCTCTTTTATGTATTTGAGTTTAGTGTACCTATGTTGCTCAAATTTCAAAGTGCCAACTCCAAAAGCCATACTATCAATCTAAGTAGTCTAGATTCCTTCCATAAAAGAGGGCTGTGAAAATAATCCAACCCAAAACTGAGCTATCCAAAAGAATGTAGTCCTTTAATAACCATTCCCTCACAAAATGCGGTTTATAAAGGGAGGGTTTCACTTACAAACTGAGAGTTAGGACCCCTATACACAAACCTTTATTTTTACCCAGACCTGAGAGAGAATTACTTTTAGCTTGAAGTTGGTTGGTAGCTTTAAAAAGGGACCAATTGGCTCAGGAACCAGATTTGTCACTGTCTAGACTATTGAAAATATTCTTCTTTATGGTATTAATTTGTACTTTGCTCCTTTGTTCTTTATGCACTGGATCAATAGGCTATCGAAAATGGTGTTTTTTGTTACAAAAAACATAGTTGAAATAGTGTGTTACCACTCCTACTAAATTTTTTGGATCTGCAACGAATGGCTAGCACAAAACGGGCTATAGCCAGAAGTTTTCTGAGCTTGGTGACTTCGGGAATGGGTCACCACATAACAGGAATCATAGAGCGGTAGAGGTTGAGGATTTTGAAAGCCTGAAGACACGCCGAAGAATAGGCCACAAAATTGCACGAAATCCTTGGCTCGTGTCCCTTCCCAACGTCCACGATCGAATGCCAACCAAATCCATGAAAAGTGTACACCATCACAATGGGAGACATGGGGAACACAGATTGCATCGAGATCCCAGCCTCTCAGAGGGCCCACCCAAATCAAATGGCTAAGACCCCCCTTAGCAGACAAATCAAAGGCACGGAACATTCACACTACCCCAACTTACACAATGGATAAGGCAGGAGAGGTCAATGAAATGGAGGAAGACCCTGCACGATTGGACAGTGACGATCAAACGAGATTTTGATTGACGACCTGGATTGAAGTCGCATCAAGAAGATGCATGGTGGATAATGGAAGGTGGAAACATAAAATCTAGTAGAACCGCTCACTTTCAACCGCATAGATTAAACAAAGATATCAACCAATAGCTCCTATCTGCGTTGCGACAGGGACATGCGCGGAGGTTAGGCAGCAAGTGAAGGGCAAATTCTGGTAGGGTCCACCTAGTCAACATGGGAAATGTGGCATCGACGACGCAAAAACAGGTCCCGGAGTCCTCGTGATTCGCTACCCGATACATGTAGTAAGTACAAAATGCAAATGATTAGTTGGTAGAGAATGTGAGCAACTATGCGCTCTTTATTTCAAGGAATCAAGACACTAAAATCCAGGCTCACTGATAGATCAGCGAAGCAGAAAACATTAAATCAACCCACGATCAGATCTCTTTAAGGAGATTACGAGTGAAGTCAGAGGTCGCTTCTACAATTGACAAAGGTCAAGGCCTTATGGGTGACATAGTTGGCACCTTCACATAAGGGAATTGGATTGAGACCCCATGTGATCTCCCGTGTTGTCTTCATAACACACTCACGATTGTAGGTGTAAGGGTGTGAAAGGCACGCATTAGAGCTTAGCTTCCAAACTTGATATAATGCCACCATTGGAGCCACTTAAATATGTAAAGATCTTGCATGCTGATAAATATAGGATCACCCGTAGTCCCTGACCCTGAGAGCATTCTGCCAAATCCTCCAAATAGGAACACAATCCCCATCACCAAGGTACATAGTATCCATTTCCAGGGGTGGTCGGTTTCGGAGAATTTTTCGAACCCAGGAAGGGAGGAGCAAGAGGTTTCGTCGTCATGGTCTTGGGCTCATAATTCCAAATTCATCTAGGATGATGATAAGCCTCAGGGAGTGTTTCACCAAACACAAAGGAAACATAAACCTCCCCGCCAGCTGAGAACACATACAGAACATGTTTTTGGAACATGAAGAAACAAGGTGGGTTGAAGCAGCAAAGGTCACCTCGAGGATTTTCCATAATTTTTATAACAGAAAAGAACATCAAAGGAGTAGAGTTGTTAGTGCCAAAACATCATCGTTAAAGCAAGAGAGCATACATTCAAATTCCAGAGTGCCATTCCTACCATCGTGCGCAACATGACATGTTCCCTATTTTGGGTAATAAATAGTGGTGAATCTGCCACGTAAGGTGGTATGTTAGGATTTTGACATTATTATTCTATGTGAATCCTATATTTTGTAACCATTTTGATTCCCTATTTTGGGGAATATCCTGGGGGTAATTCACATTATAAATAGAACCTCCCTTGAGGAGGATAGAGGTTGGAATGATGTTCATTTTTTAGGCCTATGCGCGGGTTTTGTAGTTCTGTAAGCAGTTTTTGGGAGCTTTAATGAATATATTTCTTCTGTTGATAGGAGATTCATCACGGTGTTTGTGTTCGGTGTTTGATTTCCGTTTAATTCATTTTCATGTGTATTTCCTGCAAAAATGCTTTCTAGTTGTACGAAAAGAATTCGCTCTCTATTAAGTGCTCTTTCTGCCAGATCAAGCATTAGTTTTGTGTTTGTTATAGTGGTTTTGGAATTCATCCTATGTTTGATGCTCCACCTCTACTATTTCCCTCAATATTTTCTTCTGCTAAAGGTGTTGCAAGGGATTCATCCATAGATAGGTGCCCCTTGTCGTGTTGGCCATTTCACCTATTTCTTCTCATCACCGCTTAAAGATATTTCATTGAATGATGTGGTTACTTCACCTCATAGTACAAGGGATAAATCATTGTTTATTTGCTACCATAATGTCCTTAAATGTTTTATAATTTGACTCCATCGCCCAATCATTTTGATTATATTTGTGTTTCCACCCTCTTATTTGTAACTATCTTATTACTAGCAGAAATCTAGTCTTCTGCATGCTCATTATTGTTAAATGTGTATGTGAAGGTTACTATGACAAGAGAGATCCCTCTCTGACTACCTTGGCTAGAAGGAATTCTAAAGGTTGGTTGAAATGGCTACCACTGTGAATTCCTACAGCAACCATAGGAAAATTACAGGGTACTAACATGTCGGCGCCATTGCGGGGGAGCGAATGAGCAAAATCATCCCTGGGTAGAATGGCATTGCTCAGTTCTACGACTTGGTTGAGCAATCGATCTTAGACATATTTAAGGTTTCATATGCTCTGGCGACTCCACTCAAGACCTTTGAAGGAAACTCCACTGGGAACCCTGATCACCCAGAAGCTACAAAGTTTTAAAAGGTTCCATGGCGACTCCACTAGGGAAAATGATCCCAATATAGCAGATCCTGGAAGGGCTTGGTAAAAGATGAGTTACTTTGTTTCCTTTCTCTAAGATTTATTTTCCTTCCTGGCACATTTTTTCTTATACTTCCCTGGGCTGGTTAGAACTGTTTTCCAATATTTGTCACGCTCATGGAAAGACCCTAGACCCACCCTTGTATATCCCTCTTTGAATACCAAGAAATATCCTTCACCCTGTACTTATGACCAGGGCCAAACCCCTTCATCCGAGACCCATGACGATTGTGATGTTGCTACTGACCCAGCGCTCTCCTCTAAATAGGCCTCATCCAACTCCACAGTCAAAGG
>LPNX010502425.1:9613-66788 GCA_001517045.1 Pseudotsuga menziesii | reverse complement strand
CTTTGCTCTCAATTCTCTCATATGCCTTCAATGTACCAAAGAGTTCCTTATATAGCTTTTCAAAGGGGTAATGAAAGGTCAAATCCGAGTGATCTCAAGGCATATGGAACGCCAGGAGTCAAGTGAGTCGAATCCAAGTCAAGGAAAACTCCAAAAGGATTTGGATTTTGCACACATCCCGATGTACGGGGTTTTAGTGGTCAAACCCGTGTATATACGAGATTAGGGGTTTAAAATTCGAGTGTATTAATTTTCACATGTTTATAGGGATGGTCAAGGAAACATCAAAGGACAAAAAATGGTCCAAGGGGTCTAAGGAGTTAGGAGAGGGACAGGGGAAGGCCATACAAGTGTGATTCACCTGGAGTGGTAAAATAAGCTATAACAGATGCCCCCTAATGTGTGAGGTCAAAGGGGTCATATGATGGCCAAAATACATTATAAATCCATCCCAGAAGTGGAGTGATGAAGGATCCCAAATGGAAGACTAGCCATCCAATCAGCATAGTACAATGATACAACTCTGCACATAACTGCAAATACATATAGCAGTCCTGGATACATAAGAGTACAATGGCCATGAATAGGCATGATACAAAATATCACATAAGTGGTCATCGCCACGTACAATATACATAGACCAGAATCTCCATGATGAATATATACAAAGGATCATGATCTCCATAATGGCTGAAGATATACAATGGATCAAGATCTCTATAATAGCAAGAAATGTCTGACATATATTGGAATCCAGTCACAAGGGCTAAAATATCATGAACACTGGCACGATCAAGGAGGTAGCATATAAGAGATGCCACCGATCTGGAAGGTCTTCTACCCAAACTGCTATGAGTACATGTCCTACTATGTGAATAGAGGTGTCGAGGTCGAACATAGTAGTCCATCGTTTGATTACCAGTCATTGATGTATACTGTTAATAGATGCGAGATCACCCACCGATAATGAAAATGGGAATCAAGGTACTAGAGTGCAAACTAACAAGTGTGAATAAATGTGTTGAGGTTGAACACTTGAGAGGATCCATCGATCAGGGGACATTGATGTATTCCCAAAAACTATCAATGGCAAGGGAACCTGCCACTGATGACTGGAAGTCTCAAGGCACTCAAACATGACTCTAGATTCCAATCTCAGAATAAATGATCTGAAGTCGATGGGATGAAATCCATTGGAAGGAGGGAATTAAGGCATCCCCCATCATCCAACATGAGGTACTCAGCAAAGCTGTATAATGTGGAAGGACTCGATCATAAGGTGCACGAACTAGTAACTATACCGGGAATGGCCGACATGCAAAGTCAAGATAACTAAGGAATGGCCGACATGCAAAGTCAAGATAACTAAGGAATGGCCGACATGCAAAGTCAAGATAACTAAGGAATGGCTGACTCAGGTTTCAAATTCCTTCCAACAAGAGCATAATGGCATATGGTGACTTAAATAAAGGCAGTATAAACTCTATATACTAAACTGGGACATCTCTGCGACACAGGAGGCATCAACAGAGGCTCCATGGGGACTGAAAGCTTGACTAGTCGGTGGAGATAAACTTAGATAAATAAGTACAACTCCTAAAGTAAAACTATAAACCCAACCAACGGATGTGATATATAGTGCTCTGTTCGAAGGCAATACGACTCGACAGCTGCCAAAAGATAACTTCTTTCCTTGTCCGGCTTTTTTGTTTTTTTGTTTTTTTGGACTTTTTCAAATATTTGGAAAGCTTGAAAAAAGAATAAAACTGCTTTATAGTTACAGACTAGGAGGAGACGAGTGTCATATAGGAAAACAAACTAGTTCCAAGCAGTGGAACATACCTATGCTCAATGCAAGGATACATGTGTAGGATAGTGACACTCGGGGGAAAATCCCCTCCCGGTGAAAATAGGGAATCAAGCTGCAAAGGTTATATAAAATGGCTCTGCATGGCTAGACATGAGACAAGCTCAGGCTATATGGCTGAAAATCAATGTCAGGGAATCCAGCATAAGGCTCAATAAGGAAGGCAAAGCTCATGATAATGCAATTACAACTTGACATAAGGGATTCCTGAGGGAAATAGGCCAGCAAAATATCAAGAGGAGTATGAGGCTCTTGCGAAATGTCATAGCAATACTATACAATGGACTCCCACACCCAAGAGATGACTCACCACATGGGTACCAAATGCAAAGGGGAGCTAACTAGGACACCCATGTATAGGAAAGCTCTACCATTCACATAGTACGACTTCTAACAATAGCATGAAGGTTCTGTGATACCATGAAATGGGTTCATACCTAAGGTTAAAATGGAACGGTCATAAGGCAATGCATAAGTGCAAGCAAATATGATATCCTAACCTATATGTCAGTTCAGACATAAAACCTGTGATAGGCACGAACGAGTTGAAACCTCAGAGAGAGTGTATAGAAACTGGACCCTACATGACAACCATATTAGTCCAAAACAACCTGAAATAGTCAATAAATAATCCAAACTATAGGATATAAGGAAGAATGATCATGGCAACTACACTCAAAGGAAACAATGCGGTGAATGATGGGACATAAAAAGGAAAGTAAGGTGTAGACCCAACATTCATGCATCCACTACCACCCCCATGAGGGTGACCACCAGTGTAAAGACCGAGCGAAAGGAATAAAAATCCTCCACAAATGGAGTAGAATATGGAATATGACCATTCCCAAATCTATGAGCACGGTAAGGGGCTGTGATTCCCCCGTGTGTGACACCAGGGTCCATACTAGGACCAAGGACGAGTGATAGGATACCAGGCATGCCGAAAATAAAAGGACCCAAAATCAAGAGAGCATAAATATACTCAAGTAACCACGATCCCAAAGGCCAAATAGTGCACAAAGAGCACACTCCTAAGAAAATCTATAGCCAAAATACAACAAACCAAGGGGAGGATATGTGAGCTCCTGAATGCAGCAGGTATGTCTCACCTAGGAGAGGCTCGAAACTCCCATACACTACAAGCGGAGGTACATAACCAATTATAGTGACCCTCAGCTTCAACGCATAAAGCGACTATGCTATCCGACCTCTACCTGGCTGGGACACCTGTAGAATAACCCCTGCGAAGTACCCCCTCGATAACCTAGGTAAGGAAACTAAGGTCACATCAATATAATCAATGCTCAGGCAGACAGTCGCAGGCGGGATTGACCATATGGGCAGGGTATCAAAGCCCTAAACTCTCAAAAGAGCCCCTAGATACAAATACAATCCTGGAAATATTTCTGGTGCTACTCAATTATGACTAGGGGTCATCCCAATCAATAACCACTCACACTGCCTCGTGCTTAACTCCCTTATAAGAGGAGGATCCTGAGAAACACTAATTATACCAAGGAATTTAACACTCTCACCTAGATAGACACATACATGTTGTTGTTTAGTGGTCTTGAAGAATTAACTCACAATGAACTATTCCAAGCCCCTAAAACCTAAACTTGTTGGTGTACCCTCTAAAAGAAAATAGTGTAATCCATTTTAATTAAGCGTTGATTTTATTTAGTTGTGATTACTCGAAGGGAAATGGTCATGCAACTAATGAAGTTATGACTCAGCAATGAAGTAAATATGCACACCATAACAAACAATGCTAAGTGCAATCTTTGTCAAATGAAAAACAGGGTATGCCACTACATGAGATGCATAAATATATATTCCTTTTCGAATGCCAATGCAATCCTTCCTATATGAAAACCTAAATAAAACTCTCATCCAAGAAATTCAATGCAAGTACCTCATATTTTTCAATATAAAAGAATGAAAAATGCAATAAAAGTCATCTAAAACTCTCAGTCTCTGCAGCAAGTATAAAACACAAGCCCAGGAAGACACCAAGACAAAAAAGAGTAACGCACTAATGGAAAAACAAAAAGCAAAAATGACTAAAACTACTTTCAAAGAAAAATCAATGAAAAAGCGGTCTCTAGTCACAAAAGAAGCATCCAACAGCCAACATCAGACCCAAGGAAAACCCAACCACACTCACAACCCACCCAAGAACTTCCCACAACATCAAAATCACCAAAAGGTAGGATGTACGCGACTATTTAAAGAACAGCTGTGTATATACACGATTTTTGGCCAAAAAGCTACATGTATACGCGGATTTTGGACAAAAACCTGCGTGTATACGCGAATTTTGGCCAAAAATCCATGTATGTACAGGAATTTTGGCCAAAAACTGGTGTATATAGAGAATACAGTGGTAAAAAGCAGGCCAAGGGTCAAACCAATAAAGGGGAGTGTCAATGGATAAACATCCTATAAAATGCAACACAAAAACAAGGAGAAACAAAGAGCAAGTCAAGAATATCAAGCCCATTATGCCCGCAAACCCCAAATAAAAACAAGGAACATCCCCAGCGGAGTTGCCAATTCTGTTACGGAGAGAAATTCCTATGGCTTGGGGTACCACAACAGACAGCTTGAATCCAGAAATCAATCCTTTCCAATGTGCAATAGAAATCAAATATCTAACACTAAAGGATTAGACCTCGTACCTTATTCCGGATGGTTGAAGTAGATCCTCGTTGAGATTTCTAAATTCAGCTTGAATTGATGAATCACTTCCTAAACAACAAGTAAATAAGACAAGCATACTATATATATTGGTGTTAGATATATTCTAGCATATATAATCAACAACGTATAAGCATTTGAAATCATCCATGAATAAAATATTCATTCAAACATAAATTATTGGATAGGAAAAGATATTTCTATTAATATAAAATCAAAGATTACAATGGATACAACCTTTTTCGGCACATCTGCGAATCGGAGAAACTGAATCCCCCACTTGGGCCTCCACCACCTCAATCCTCCATCTCTCGATAGCAAGCTCACAAGCAAAAGGAAAGCTTGGGAAGAACACAAAAGTGCTCCAAGGGACAAAGGGATGCAGACTCAAGCACAAGTTCCAGCAACAATGGACTATAGTTTCTTTGCTCTCAATTCTATCATATTCCTTTAATGTACCAAAGAGTTCCTTATATAGCTTTTCAAAGGGGTAAAGAAAGGTCGAATCCGAGCGATCTCAAGGCTTATGGAACGCCAGGAGTCAAGTGAGCCGGATCCAATTCAAGGAAAACTCCAAAAGGATTTGTATTTTGCACACATCCCAATGTACATGGTTTTAGTGTTCAAACCCACGTATATACGCAATTAGGGGTTTAAAAGTCCCATGTATTAATTTTCACATGTTTATGGGGATGGTCAAGGAAACATCAAAGGACAAAAAATGGTCCAAGGGGTCTAAGGAGTCTGTAGAGGGACAGGGGAATGCCATACAAGTATGATTCACCTAGAGTGGTAAAATCAGCTATAATAATCAATGCAACTTGGATTTTCTTACTGATACGGTCGCTGCAAGCTTGTTGGCAAAACTCAATTGACATATCGACAAAAATCACCCATTTTTCCAACATGCAAATTTTCTTCAAGACTTGGAAAAATTTCTAATAACTTTTTCTTTCTTTGCCTTCATTGTCGTCTCAACTTGGCCTTTCATGCCGACACTGTCACTGCTAGATTCGTCAGCTCGACTCATCCAACTCAGTCGACATGGGTTGGCTCAACTCGACTAACTGAACCGACATTCAATTTCCAACACTTAGGATTTTTTTTTTTTAAATTTCACTTGCATGCTGTTTTTACTATTGACCACAGAGGGTGATCCTACCCTTGCCAACTACTCTTCATGGCCCATTGAGACCCAATGCTCCAACCATTTCTCTGATACTAGACTATCACATCCCCACCCCTCCACCAGACAGAAAATGCGACTACGTTGCTATCAATCCATGCAATTTAGCCCCATGAACATGATAATCAAAATACAATGAATTAAAAACATACATAGATGCATTATACATGAAATAAATAGTCAAATAAAAACACATTCATTCAAGCATTCAAATGTTCATAGTAATTCATAAAACAAATACAGTTGTGGAAATTAAAGCACAAAGAATACTTATCTTGAGAAGAAGCTTTCCCGCAACTAGCTATGTTGCTGCAACATTCCACCCAACCATAGGCCAGTGTGCTCATCAATCTCTCAGCATCATGGCCACCCCCGAGTTGGGAATGATTCCTCAAGGCACTAGGGAACAACAGGCTCACACATAGCCAAAACCATACATCTATAGTAAAGCCAACACACCGTTGGGTTTCAAAGACAGTTCACCCAAGCCAATAATAAATTGGGTTTCACATTCTACTAAGGCAACAAACCAACAACAAATGGGTTCCTTGGACTTACTCAACCAAGCCAACATAAGGAAATCACATCCCAACACATCCAACCATCTAATAGATGGGTTTCTCGGACTTACTCGGCCAAGTCAACACCAGGATGAACTTCACAACAAAATACCATTGTTAGGAATGAAAGAAAAACATTTGGCCACCACAAATAGAAATGGTGTATGAGGAAAAGCAACCCAAGGAGAGAAAATCATTTCAGGGAACATCCTTGGGCTTCACAGAGATAAAAACGACCTCATCAAACCCCCAATTCATGGATCTAGATTTAGAAAAACATCTATGGAATTACAGGAGCAAAAACGACCTCCCCAAACCCATAGATTGTGAATATCTTCTGGCCATTCACACAGCAATAACAAAATGGATCTCCCATCTTGGAGAAAGTGAGGAAACAACAGAAGAACGTGAAGGAAACTCCCAACTTTCTCACAAGAGAAAAAGTGGCCTATTCCAAACCCCAAAACCCTGGTCCCCCTTCTTTTCATTCGTCAGCAACATAGAAAATGAATTCTTGGCATGGAGAAAGTAAAGAAAACAACAAGAAAACATGAGGGAGAAAACTCAGCAAGCTTCAGCTACGTGAGAGAGCCCAACCTCCATGAGAATGGGTGAGGAATGAAAGATATGGGTGAATAATGGCTTGGGAATGCATTTCTAATCATTCACTTGCCCCAGAAGTCAAAAACACATTTCCAAAAAATGGGTGGCTTCCCAACTTCGAATTTTGACTCCCATACTCTTCCCATCCCCATGCATTAACTTCCCCAACCGATTTCTAATTGATTGGGCACAAAAGACAAAATGAGTAGTTGAAAACTTTATGGGTTTTCCCTTTGACATTTGGATTTTCCCCATTGGCTTGAGGGTTTGAATGTTCCTCCTCCTCCCTATTTCTTGTGAAATCATGCCCCCATCTCTTTAACGTTGCGGCGCATAGCTAGTTGTGGTATTTTTATTAATTGTATAGTTACATGATGTCTCAAAACATATTTTTCCTGGATAGCACATAACAATTGGCATCGATTTTAATTGCTGAAACATAAAATAATAAATCCTTGGTGGGGCCTTTTCCTTGAGCTCCACACCACGATTTATTAACGCTATTTACATCATATGCAATTTAATACCATGGGGTCAAAACTAGGGTGTTACAACTTAGACCAGGTTAGCATAATGGTCCATATCATATATAGACATGGGCAGACAATACTGAAGAGAAAAGGGTTATATTGAAGAAGTATCACTTTTACATAAGTGATGACATGTGTCATGACCTAGATTTTGTACAACACAACTTTCAATTGTTCTACGATCACCTGGAGGATAACAATATATAGATGGAACAACATTGGATTTGGTATGATGGTTGTGCAGGGCAATTCAAAAATTCTTGTGTCTTCCAATGGTTGTGTATTCTCCATAAAAGGCACAAGGTTCCACATATTTGGAACTATTTTGAGACCGGACATGGAAAAGGGGAACATGATGGAGCAGGTGCATGCATCAAGACTACATTATGTAGGCAAGAGATGAAATTCACAACTATTTCGCTCATCCAAGATGCAAAGACCATTGTTGCATGGTGTTCTTCACTAATGGGGCAGGGAGCTAGAAGGCAAGAAGACCAATCATCTTAAAAAGCACATCTACATAGGTATTTTTGGGAGGTGGTTAGTGTAGATCAATTACACCTATATGAGTGCAAGACCGTCCAAGGAACTCATGCATTCCATTCAATTAGAACATCAAACAATGCTATAGTTGAAATGTGGACAAGGAAACTCTCTTGTTTTTTTATCCATGTAGCAGTGGTGAATGGAAAAATTGTGAATCCACAGATTGGGTTGACAGCTGGGATTGTGTATCACTCCCCATTGGTTGGAGGGCCAGTTGATTAGTTCACATCACTATGACCACATTTCAGATCTCATACAACCAGGTTAGACTATTATGTTGATAAATTTGAAATGTTTGACGACAAGTTGTGTTTAGTTAGATGACTCCTGGATCTACACTTTATTTTATGTAGGGCACATATATGCATTGGTTTCCCCAAGAGGCAATGAATGAGACACTGACTACCGGCTAGAACATTGCTTGGATGGGAAGCAAACCCTCGTTGTCTCATTAAGTGACTATGAGGGAAATTATTTTCCAATTGGGTCGATGGTTATCAAAGGATAATATTTGACACATGTTTCCCACGCATGAAATAAAAAAGGTTATGTATTTGAATATTATAGACCAGGTCAAATTGTATACCATTATACAAACATAGTTATTGGCACAAAAATCCAACTACAAACAATGCCAAGAAATAAGTCATCAAAGTCACAATACTTGTTTCCTTACTCCGAGCACGAGAGGCTTAAGGATACCATTGTTATTAGAGGTGATCCTGATGGTCTAGTCGAATGACCACAGGTAGGTAGTCAAATATTTTGGTTTCATGGTCTCATTGATTATTTATAGCTTGATAGATTGAGCGCTTGATAGATTTATAAATTGAATAGACTTCTACAACTTGATAAATTGCACTTGAGATTCATCATGGATTTTTTGTATTATATTGATACTTACATGACTCATGGCGTATAGCCTAAGACCATTATCTACCACTCTATCTGGGATATGTCTATTGCATTTTCCTTGAATCTCGAAGTTGATCCTATAAGGACATCTCCTTGAATCCGATAATTATCTCCTTGAATCTGATAATTTGTTTCTCCACGAGAACCATGTAGTTAAGGACTGGTAATCCTAGCCTAATAACCATTTCCAATCCTAGCTTACAAACCTTATAGCCAATCCTAGTAACTCTAGTTTCCATCGTAAACCACAGTTTGCATTCTAAACCATAGAAACCATAGTTTGCTTAGTAAGGGAATGCCAATTTTTTGCACATAGAGGCCAACTTCTCATATTCCTCGACCATGAACATGTGGCTAGTGTTTTGTTGTAATCACTTAGATCGCTAAGTTACCAATAATACACATAAAGAGTCATAATATCATACATAGACAAGAGACAAGGATAGTATATTGAATAACAAGTTTATATTACATAAAACACATGTGGGTTTGTCCAAACATCAAATCGAACCAAGTTTGTATATGGCTCAACAACCTATTATATATGATTACAAAATAGTTATGAATAAGTACTTGTTGGGTCAGTCAACCGACACAACCTTTGGAGGTCAACCTAATCTCTAATTAGTCGGCTAACTAGTCCAGTCGGCTCATCGACTAGCTCCTCCAATATCTCCCCTAGGAACAAAGTCTTTCTTTGTCTCGAAGAAAAAGGGGAGGTAAAAACATCCTGTCTGAAGTAGTTTTCTTCCAATTGATATGTCTTCATGGGCTGTTCAGTCGAATGGATGGTCATTTTTGTACAAATATCTCCACAATGGCTTCTGCTGTAATGGCTAGTTGATGCTGAAATGTTGTCCAATTACGAAGAGAATTCTGAATGTCAATGGTCAAGGTCGTAATGCTTGACAGAATCAACATCTTCTCTTGTATTGGTAGGTATGTGATATTGATCATGTCGATTCCCAACAGTTGAGTTTTTTCCTCTGTTGTGTCGAGTAATCTTTTCATTCGTGGAAAATTTTTATCAAGTGTGTCAAGGTTGGGTAGTGCCTGATTCATCCACTGATGTGCTTGTTTTTCCAATTTTTTGAGTTTTGTTGTCTCCAGTACAATCTAATTTTGTACTATGATCCTCATTGCTTACTGTAACTTTATTGATTTTATAATGATTTGATGTGTTCCTGAGTCTCTCGAGCCTACTGGAATACCTGGCCGTAATAAGTTACCATTTTCGTAGTACTTCTTCTGTAGTGATAGACTCATTGAAATGCTCTTGTAGTACCTTGTGGGCTTCTGAAAATGTTGTGTACTGATGTCTCAGTAATGCAGAAGTATCTCCTATCAATTCCTCTCAACAAGTGGCTGGGTCTGACATTTAGCTTCCCTGTTCGAACTACTACTTCGAACTCAAATTCTTGGAACAGTAACAACCAACGACATATTATTCCATGATGTAAGGGTTTGTTTATCAAGTATTTTAAAGCTTGGTGATCTGTGTGGAATATGAAATGATTAGTTAATAGGTAATCTCAATATTTATGTAGTGAAAATACCATTCCTAATGCCTCTCTTTCTATCATTGAATAGCTACATTCTTCCCTGTTTAGTTTTCGACTGCTATACACAATTGGATAGTCCATCCGGTCATCTCTAGGTTGTGTCATTATTGCACCTATTGGTATGCCTGATGCATCAATGTGGACATGAAATTTTATTGACTAGTTTTGGAATTTGAGACTGGGTGCTTCGACTAATTTTTTCTTTAGTATGTTGAAGGAAGCATTGCATTCCTCAGTCCAGTTGTATTCTTGGTCTTATTTAAATAATTCTTCTAACGGGTACGTCATATCTGAGTAGTGATGAATGAATTTTCTACAATATCTCATACGTCCCAATAATACTCTGACTTGTTTTGGCTTTAGTGTGGGTTTTAGGTCTAGGATAATCTTTATTTTGGCAAAGTCAAATTTGATACCCTCCTTGCATACGATATGTCCTAATAAGATTCTGATGGGGGTAAAAACAATGCATTTCTTTATATTGAGTGAAAGGTGGATTTGTCAACATCTTTCCAACATTTGTCTTAGCCACATGCAATGATCCTTTAACCTGGAGTAAATCGTGTAGTTGTCAAAGTATACAACCATTGTTTTGTATATGTATTCTCTAAATGCTCTGGCCAATATTCTTGAGAATATAGCTGGTGCATTCTTTATCCCAAAAGGCATGATGTTGTAAGAAAATGAGCCGAATTCACAGACAAATGTCATCTTCTTCTTGTCTTCTTTAGCAATCGAGACTTGATTACATCCTAAGAATCCATCTATAAAAGAGTAACACTCGTGTCCTGCGAATTCATTTAAAATTTTGTCTGCGAATGGAGTTGGAAATGGATATATTAGGGTGACTTTATTTAGTTCTCGTAAATCGACACCGATTTGCAATTTTTTCGGATCGTGCTTTTTTGGTTGGACGACCATAAGGCTTGCCCATTCTGATTGGTTGATTAGATATATGATCCCTACTGCTAGCATGTTGTCAATATCCTTTTTCACTATTTCCTTGTATTTGTGAGCTAATTTGTAAGGTCTTTTCTTAATTGGTCTTGCATCAGGTTTTGTGTCTAATTTCATTTCACCCATATCTTGTACTAATCCTTTAAGGTCTTTATAATCCCTGGCAAAGACATCTTGAAATTCCTTAAGTAGGTTAACTATTTCGGCTGTTTGTTTGTCATCCCAATAATCACCTATTCATGCCATTTTGGTCAATTATCATTATAGATGTCGACTTCTTTGGTTTTAACTTTTGCATCCATCCATTATGGCTCCTTGCTTTCATTGATTTGTCTACTTACTTCTTTAAAATGTGAAAATGATGTTGGGAATTCTGCTGCTATCATCCTGTCAGTATCTTCTATGTTGGTCGATTCAATTTTGAGTATTGTTTTAATTGGTTTTATTGTTTCTGGATGATCAATTTTCCACTGAAAGTTATTTCCATGTGTATGCTCATTCTCCATTCGAAGTCTTGTCGACTGTGGTATTCTATTCGATCGAATGTTATTACAATATTCTTTCAGTCGGTTATGGTTTTGTGTCGATGTATGATGAGCAGACAGTTGTATAAATGTTTTTATTTGTTATGTTTCTTCGACTATTTTGGCATATTCTGGTACGAAACTAAAGTCTTTAATGGAATTTTCCTTAAGTTCTTGCCATATGAATGTTTCGCCTCGAGCTTCTTCCATATTATACCATTTGTTTGGTAAGTTGTCAAGTGTGGATGGAAATAAGTGTGGCCATGTTCATTCGTCTTTGTACTCAAGTCTTCTCCATTCCCTTTCACATATACTTATATGACTTTAAGGGTTTTGTCCTTGTGTGAAGACTGGTATTTGTGCCTGTTTAGTTAGCTTCCTTCTTCCAAATCTCTCGATGAAGTATGTCAAAGTTGTTGTCTACACTTGTAGCCTCGACTGATGGGTATCCCACCATTAAGCTGCTTGACCTGTAAACGTCTCAACCAGGCTTTGTAGTTGGCCATGCTCTCCTAAATTTTTAGAAACATGTTTGATATGGAGTACTGGTGACTCTCTTTCTTTATACCGAATAGGCTATTTATTTTCTGTTTTAATCGGCGCTAAAGAAGGGTATTCCTTAATTTTTCTTTCAAATATTTTTGGAATGATGGACACCGAAAATCATTGTCAAGTCGTTTTCTTTGATATAGCTTGGATAATCCAACATCCTCGTGCTTGAGTTTCATAATTTTCTATCTCCCAATCGTATAATTCTGCATTCGAATAATATCCAATTGAGTCTTGGTTCCCTAAGTGAAGTTCCCCGTAGATGTTTGGCTCAATATAGTCTTTGTTATTTTGGATTTTGTAGAGTTGTCGAACATCAACTTATTCATCTATTGGTTCAATCCAAGGTTCAACTCAAGAAGGGTGAATGGGGACAATAAATTTTTGTCCGTTTCCTTTGAGATTTATTCTCTTTTTTTCTAACGAGATTGATGCTTTCATCTTCTAACCCCATGGTCGGCCCACCAAGGCTGGGAAAGAACTGTATCCTTCTTTGAGGTCGATGATTTTGAAATCGACTTTTGTGGTAATTCCTTTAATAGTTGTGTCGACATTGTGCCATACGCCGATAGGTTTGATCAGTCCTTGATATGCTAATTTGAGATATATGCCTGCCTCATTTAGTCGAGGTCTGCCTAGTTGTTCCCATGTATCTCATGCCATAATATTTACTTGGGATCCAAAATCAAGAACGCCATGTCAAACGTTGTATCCCTCAATATCCAGGTCGACAATGGATCAGCATCACTCTTATCCTTCTGATTAAGGTTGCACATGTTTTAGTTTGTTTCTCCCTTCTAGGATTGTTCTTAATATTATATAACAGATCAATAAATTGTGCTATCGATTCATCATTATGTATTAATTAACTCTTGTGAGACATCTTGTCAGCTGTTATTAATTTCTTCTTGTCGAGCAAACTCTTGGAACATGTTTGATGCATCATTGTACAATTGTTTTTTCTTTATGGGATTAGGATAATCATCTTTTATTTTTATTTTACTTATGCATGGATTATCATTACCATTCTTTGTTCCTTGCGTAGTGACTACATGTAAATTCTTTGTAGGAATTATATCACATTTCTTAACACACAACAAGACGTTAATATTTTTCTTCTTATTGATTTTTTCAAATATAGTGGGACAATCCTCTAGTGAGTGATCGCCCACTCCACAACTAGTATAAAATTTTAGGTCGGTCTGATCTTTATATGGGAAGTTTGCGTAGCGGTGGCCTTGTTTATAGAATGTAAAAAACTGGATGGGTCGTCGTGGTCTATTGTCCCAATTTCCATTGAATTGGCCTCAACCTCCAAATCCTCCATGGAAATTGTCATACCGACGTTCATATCTTCGACCTTCATAGCGTTGGTTACCTTGTTCATTTTGTTCATTGTTCCTCGGGATATTATCATTGTTTTGAGCAACAACGTTTGTATCGTAGACTGCATGGTAATTTTGTCAATTCTTTAGGTTCAAATGGCAATCAGCTGTTGCATGAATTTTTACCTCACAGATTGTACACCATGAATATTTTCCATTTTTCATATTAGAAGGGCATTCCTTCATCATGTGTGATCCATGTTCTTGGAAAATGTCATAGAAACATTGTGTTTGAACAAAACAGACATGTTGTTGATTGACTTCTTATCGACAATTGTATTTGGACATCTTGTTGATTGACTTCAGATATTCTGTACCAATCCTACAAGAAACCATTGAATTAAAACTTGTTCATCAATGTTATAGTCTAATTGGCTCAATAGGTCCTTCCATCACTTGTCATAGTCCTGAACAGTTTCTGTGGGTTTTTGAACAATTTTTTTCATCTTTTTTTCTGCCATATGCTTAGCATCTGGTGTTTTGAGGAAGGATAATAACTATTGCTTAATTTCTTCCTTGGTCGTGTTAAATGTATTCTCAGTATATGTCATATACCAAGTTAGTGCCCTCTTTCATAAGGCACCAACGAACTGCGCCATTTGTCTTCCTTCACTAGTTACAGCGTTATCCTCCCATGTCGATTCATAGACGAACCAATGTCATCTGGGATCCTCATTGCCCTCATAGAGGGGGATGTGTGCTGTGTTGTGCCCCATTTGGTCGACATTGGCATCTTCTTCAAGTGGTGGTGGAAGGGGTGGTGGGATATTCTCCGCGGCTCTGTGTTGGCCAGAAGTTTTATTTTTTGGTTCCTCCTCAACAAGTAGTCAGATCAGTTCGACTTCTTCTGCCTAAATCCAAGCTAACTGTTGTATCTCAGATATTGTCCTCTATAGATTCGATTGTTCCATGTTATCTGAAGCTTTGTTTGGCAGGGGGGTGCTCCATTTCTTGACTAGAGTAGGTTTATACTTCGATTGGACAGGTACACTTAGCATGTGAACCATTTTCCTTCCTCAGGTTGATGAATTACCAAATGACTGACTTCATTTCCTTCACCATCTAGTCGACTCCATACTTCAAACTCACTAGCTCGTAGCCTTAGGTCTTCTTCAAAAATGTTCTGCACACATGCACTCAGGTTTGGATTAACTAGAGATAGAGGTCTTACTTCTTGGGGTATCTCAATATGTAGAGCTTCACACTGCTATATCCACAGATCATCTTCCATCGATGACACTTCTTCTTCATCTATGCCTTCTTCCTGTCAGTCATGACCCAAATTTGGAGGATTTCTTTCATGTTCAGTCACCTTGGTATTCATTCTTCTATGCAATGCAATGTCCTGCTCTCTTCATTCGTCCCTTATTTTATGCCTCTTATCTCTCTCTATTCTCTACAAATTCGGAGTGCTTTTGTGAGTCACCGTCTGAATTATTTCTTTCTTCATCCAACTATTCATTGTTGGTGGTTCCTTCTAATTTTGATTAGAATCCTTATACTCCACCCTGACACATGACCATCTACCCCCCTATAGCCTACCTGACTCTTTAGTAAGCCTAGATAGTTCAGTCTATCTATTCAAGAAGTACTCCCACTCCCTTTCGGCAATGAACTTCTCCCACACTTTCTACATCTCTGCCCAGTTGGTATTCACTGGTGATTTGATAAGTGAAGGACAAGGTTCAATAATATGCCCCACTCCTCTGTCGATTAGAAATCTAAACAAAAGGTTCAGTAGTGAGAAAAGGAACTGCTCGGTAAAGTCGGTATAGAACCTATTTTCGATAGTTTCGACCGAAACTCTCTCTTCTACGACCTGTTCCTAACAAAACGCATCTGTGATTTTCTCAAACCACTCTGACAGGTTTTTTCATCCTCCTCTTATCAGTTTCTATAGAAACTCTTGTTCCTTAGTTTCTACCAAATTTTTCATCCAGTAATTTCTTCAGAAACTGAGGCACGGATTCTACAAACTTTTCCTACGTTTCAATGAAGAATTTCTCCTTCCGCTGGGAAATAGTCAGCTTGTTTCTCCAAGTGTAGTTCTGCAAATAGTTTGTGATTTTACACTCCCACCAGTCCTTAATATCTTTCTTTGAGATCATTTTCTAATGGTCATTTCATCAGTATGTGTACTACCAGCAACAGATCCAATGTTGTAATCACTCAGATCACTAAGTTACCAATAATACACATAAAGAGTCATAAGATCATACAGATACAAGAGACAAGGATAGTAGAATGAACAACAGCTTTATATTACACAAAACACATGTGGTTTCATCCAAACATAAAATCAAACTAAGTTCGTATCTGGCTCAACAACCTATTATATATGATTACAAAACAGTTATGAATAACTACTTGTTGGTTCAGTCAACCGACAAAACCTTTGGAGGTCGACCTAATATCTAATTACTCGGATAACTAGTCTAGTTGGATCACTGACTAGATCCTCCAACATGTTCCCACATGGAACCTTCCTAAACATGCTTGCATGACCCAACAGAACCTCATTTTAATGCATGGTTTCCCTTCTATAACCCAGGTAGGGATTCAATAGGTGTCCCTGAAAGCCTGTAGGAGTTGGGATTCAACATGCCATAGAATGATGGAAGTGGCTCATATTGACAATCCATTGACTCCGTTGGATTCAGGACATCGGGATATTGCTAGCGGTAGCCCTCTACTCTGGGTCCATGGACAAGGGATCATTTTTTAGGTCAATTTTGGAAACTAGGGTTTTGCTTTGTAAGGGAATGTCAATTTTTTGCACATAGGGGTCATCTTTGCATATTAATCATCTGTGAATGTGTGGCTAGCGTTACCACATGGAACCTTCCTAAACACACTTGCATGACCCACCAAAACCCCATTTTGATGCACGATTTCCATTCTATGCCCTGCACAGGGATTCAACAGTTGTCCCTGAAAGCCTATAGGAGGTGGTATTCAACGTGCCATAGAATGATCGTAGTAGCTCAGATCAATGAAATGTCAACTTTGTTGGATTTAGAACATTGGAATAGTTCTAGGGGTGGCCCTCTACTCTGGGTCCATGGACAAGGGATCCCGTTTTAAGTCAAATTTGGAAACTAGGGTTTTTCTTAGTAAGGGAATGTGAAATTTTTGCACATAGGGGTCAGCTTTGAAAATTCCTCGACTTTGAATGTGTGGTTAGAAATACCACATGGAACATACCTAAACACACTTGCATGACCCAGTATAACCTCGTTTTGATGCATGGTTTCCATTCTATGCCCCGGGTAGGGATTCAGCAGGTATCTCTGAAAGCCTGTAGGAGGTGGGATTCTATCACATGCCCCAATTTTGCAAAAATAATATTATCTTATTTGATTTTATTTAAAGACATTATGTTAAATTTTATGCTAAGTTGTAATTGATGACTCAGCAGATTCAAGGATGTTGAATGTATTTCTGAATATTTTAATTATAAAAAAATAAAAGTGGAGACAATAGCATAGGAGAGCTGTTAAAAGAGTGTTTACTGGTCAAGTTGGTGGAGGAGACTGGGTGGAGAGCAAACAAACATGTGGCAGCATCCTAGAACACTTCCAACTATTGCAGATGGCAACCTCCCTACATTTGGGGTCATGATCCCCCAAGAAAGTGGGATCAAAGCAGGTGGCTCAATTAATGACAAACTGACCCAAAAGACCTAGGCAATCTTATAAAAATGCCCATTGAAGAGAGCTGAGGCAGCTCATTTTCTAGGGAAGTGATCATTCAGGTGAATGAACTTCAGAGAATTCAATGGCAAGGGAATCTATGGAAAGACTTTGAGGGGTTAAACTACTAAGTGATCTAGTGCATCTTTCAAGTTGAAGGATCTTACTGCTGTGTGCAGAATCATTACGAAGTCATTGGAATATTTTATTGTTTTCTTTCTCCACCAGTTCTTAGCCAAGGAGACCAGGAACAAGCTTGGGGGTCTTAAGGAGATGTTGTTAGAGTGCTCTCCAGGAGTTGGTAGGGAGGAATGGCCTCCTAACGTTGTTGTTGTCTAGCTTAATCAGGTTCTACAGCCTTTTTGTTTTATTGTGTTAGACGGTTAAATGCGAGTCTGACTGATTAATGAATGTTAAATTTTTATTTGTGAACTGTTAGAGTTAGTAATCTTTTAGTTTATTGAAAGAATGAATCTGAGATAGATGAAAAATAATCCTAACCTATGTTTTTCCACATCTGGAAGGACCAGACCGTACTCCAGCACAGGCAATGTATTTAAAATAGATGAAGAATATGATAAGCATCTGAAATGAATAGATGTATTATGCATTTCATAATATCAAAAGTAACTTATTTCCAAATGTAGATTATTATCAGAAAATAACAATAACCTGTTCATATATGTTTATTGTTAACCAGTTTATGTATGTAAGTACACTGGAAAATAAATGGCAATAACTCAGCACAGGTAGAAGGATCTTTTTATAAATAAATACCCTAATAGAAAATAGGTTATGCTTACACACAGTACATTGTTTTCTGATTGAATTTAAAACATGCAGGATGGTAAACTGTGTTAGGTTACATATATATTTTCTTTGTATTTTACTTATTAACCTGTTGCTTATGCAGCAGAAGAAATACAGCTAGACTATTTGTTTACTTTCAGTTCAAACAAAGGTATAAATTAATAAGTATATAGTTTATTTAGTAATCATAATAGTCTAGGACTAACAAATACTATTAACTCAGGAAAATGATATGAAAAATAATTATGGTATCGAGAAAGAAACCATAAATACTTAGTTTATTTATTTATACTGTTAATCAAACCCAGACAATAAGTTATTATAAATAAGAAGGGTTTTATGAAAAATGTTATTTATTTATGAAGAACAAACTAGTTACTAAATTGATGTTTACGAATAACTCTAGTTCATAATCCTTGTTAACATTTCAGTAAAACAATAAGAGTAGGATTATTATTAATTTTAACATTACATATCTATGTAAAAGCTGAACTGAAATTGTTAATAAGTGTATACAAGAAGAGCAAGTACAAGGTCGAATCTCTTTATTATTTTCTTTGTTTTAATAAAATAAAAACAATTAAGCTAAAATTATACTATTTGAATCATTATCATTGAACATTTGCACTATTATAAACTGGTTACAGTCTTTATAATAAAAAGATATATACAGACAATAATTTTAATTTAAACAATATTTCTTTTACAACTAAAGAAACCTTTTAAATAAATTAAAAGAATTATTCAACATTAAGGGTTTTATTTAGGAAACCCTAGCTCGAAATTTCTAAGTCTGTAAGTAAGATAATTATATAATATGACTGAATAACAGTCTTCAAGCCTTTAACAATATTCTTTATGAAAAATATTTAATAAACAGTATATATTTATTTCACAATCGAATAGAGTAATAAATCTAAGCACACAGAGTCACATAAATAACTTTAAGATAAACTGAGTCCAAACTCAAAGGAAAATCCTTTGTTTAAAGAAGATTGTGTATTGCTTAACAGGTCGAGAGGCTTAAACTTAAACAGAGTACAAAAACTAGCTCTGATTTGGGCACCCATGTCGTGACATAAGGTTTCATTAAATGAACACTAACAAAAATTTTATTAACATTTACAACATTGTAAATCCTTTCTTATATATAAGAAGAGAGTATTACAAGTCACGACATTGAGTTGGAGTCACCTTGATCAAAGGAAGGGTTTAAAAATCAAAATAACAAAACTAATAAACTGAAGAACAACAACCCAAGACTGGAAAAGAAATTGTCGTAACTCCGTCCAATTGCAAACTTTCCCCTAAAGTCTGAACAAGCAGGGAGAACCATTTTTGTAACCGGGGCTTAGCCGTAGCCTGAATGTCGGTCCCTTTGAGAGGTGTTTTCTACCTTTTATGTTATGAAAAACTATCCCTACGAAAGAGGAAACCAAGGGGTAATTAAAAACTTGTTTATAAAATTGAAAACTATAAACAAAGTTTAGTATTAAACTCTAAAATGTTACATCACCTCGAGGTAAAGGTTATGGAGCCATGAAGGAACAACAGCACTGCAACCAGCATAATAAGAAGCCAAACCCTCATACTCACAGGTGATAGATACGACAGGGGCTCATGATGCAACCTACATTGTTCGCAAGGAGAAGTTACAAGCCCTGCAAGTGCATAGCACAGTACTTAGTTTTGAAATTACTTTTATAAATTAAAAAAATACTATAATCATAAATTTAAGATGAATAATTCTTTTGAAAGATAGAACTAATATATACTTGTTAAAGGAAGTAAACAGTTTAGTAATTAGTTTGTCACCAACAGCAAAGCTAGAACATGAAGCTTCAAACCCTACAACAATGGCGTAGGAGTACATTAATAGCAGCTGAGACATGACGTTGCACATAAGTGGCATGCCACGAAATGAAGGCAGAATGACATGAACTTTAGGCAAGTGCAAAGCAACAAGCAATGAATCCTTGTAGGGTAAAGGCCATAGTACAAACAAAGGATTAATATTGAATACGGGAGGCTGAAGTAACTATAACTGAAACTCACACCAATTTAGAACCAGAAGGGTCTCACAGTCGCCATGAGAGCTTGCAGAGGAGCCCAAAGGGCCAACACAAAATGCGGAGGAAGAATAAGCCAAGGGTTAGGGTTGCTGGGTATTATATATGACTAGTGCATGGCCAGGAGAAAACCACGTGGCCTCAATAATACAATCATTTAGTGGGTCGACTTTCCATAGTTTACCTGCGACCAAATAATATCAATTATATTCACCATGATTGTTAACATGCAATGCATGAGTTATAATATAATTCTTTCCAAAGTTATCATATTAAATATATATATATATGATTGCTTGATTAACGTTTGTATTGGTTTTGAGCAAAACAATGAGTTTCAGAATGTTGACCTAACATAAGATTGGTAATCATATAGTCTCATATAACCCCGAAATCCTTGCATAAAACTTTGGAAAACGATGATAGATGTTTATGCTTGTAAAACATCGTTGGGGTATATTTATAACAAAAACTTTTATCCTTTAACTGTTCAACTTGGGATAGATGTAATTCATCAAAGTATATAGTAATGTCAATATTTCTATATGAGAATTTTATTAACCATGTTTATCAACGTTAATTCTAGTAAAGTATAGTGATCTTTTATCATATAAAAAGTCCAAATTGAATGGTTTAATACCATCGAATAACTATAGTGTCCATATTCAAATACATTGTGTGCTACGCATAGTTACACTCTTTTAAAAACAACAATTCAAGTTGTGACAATTTATAAAAGTTACATAGCGTAGTAAAGAGTAGAATCATGAACTCCTTACAAGATTAACCTTGTATTAGACTTGTATGTCTATAACAAAATAGTTTATGTATGATATTTAACCCTATAAAAACCAACAAATCAATGGTAGTAAATTACAAAGTTGACAAGCATCGTAATAGAATACTTTGTGAATTCTTTTACATAGTTCAGATTTATGAGACTTTAATAGACTTGGAATGTTTCTCAACTTGACATTTGCCAGTAATTTATCATGTCTATGTTTTGAATGGTTTTATGCTTATACAAAATTATTGGTGTTTAGCCCAAGATAGAAGGTTGACCTTTATAGAAAACATCAACCTTAGAAACTGTTTGTAGAAAGTAACTTAATACAAGAAAAGTATTATAGAAATAATAAGAATTGCAATGGAATGATCCTACTTGAGTCTAGAATCAATAGAACCACAAGGATTGGCGTAGATTTAAGAAGTATAGGCAAACAGTGTTTTCATGTGAAAAGACATTATTGTTTTTACACTAATCAAACTTATGTTATCAAGAAGTTTACATGTTGTAACTTTCCTACAGAAGATAAATATCAAGCAACTTGATTCTCAAATGAGTGGTATGATAATGTATAATAACCCAAAGTACAATAGTATAACATTGCAAGTAATACTTATTAAAGTAGAAGTTATCAAGCAGCTAAGATTACAAGTTTAGAGCCACAGAAAGCATTTTACTGTTGCTATGTACATTAAAGAAAGGAACTCTGTCATGTCCCCATGCCTCCGACCGGCGTAGAGGACGCAACCCAAACTTCAATCCCACAGGCTAAGAGCCCCATGAACATGTGCATGCACAAAATTGCTCAAATAGAATACTTTAAATAAAACTTTGAACTAGAATATGCACACATGAATCTCTATCATGCACAGATGCAATTATGTATCTTGCACGGTGGAAATAACGTGCATTCATTCAAGCATTCATTCCACATGTTCAACATGATCATTAACCGAAAATATATATATTTGTAGAAGTAAAATAGGCAAGATCACTTATCTTATGAAGAAGTTGTTCCGCAACCAACTACATCGCTGCAACGTTCCTCCCAACCACAGGCCAGCGTGCTCTTAATCTCTCAGCAGTGCTGCCACCCCCGAGCTGGGCATGATTCTCCAAGGAATAAGGGAACAAGCAGGCTTACACATAGCCAAGGATACACAAAACACAGCCAAGCCAACACAGTTGGGTTTATCAGGCCATCAAGGAGTTGGGAAAGGCTACATGCTAAGTTGGTGAGCTCACTGCAGAGCCAAGAACACCTACACCAGAAATAGCATGGCTTATAAAACACCCACACACACCCAACACAAGGAATCAGTCCCTTCTCTGCTACACAGTCCCTCAGGCCCTACATTCCCTTCCAGTGCTATTCAGGGGTTGTGGAGAAGAAAGCCAGCCCTCTAGCTCTGTTTGTGTGGTTTCCAGCCACCAGGTTTATCAAGCAAAACTAAGCCCCCATCCCTACCCCTTACACAATCCGAATACCAACCATTGCACATATGCAATCAATCAGAATTACAGCTGAACAGGGAAAAATGACTCTGAACAATCTACAGTAGCCCCAAAACGTAACAGTAAACACAGCTCACGGCATGGGGAAATTAACAATCCTGAAATATATTAGTGAGCGCGACTCACAACATGGGAAAACAACAACCCATCCTTGGCAACAAAGCCACTAGGGAGACTTACCTAGACTCCCAAATATAGAGGAAAAACATACGCACAAGCTGCAAACCAGCAAGCAAAACTTACACACAGACCCTAGGTGTAAATGGCCTTCCATAGGAAAATTGTGGGTGATAGTGGCTGAACGGCTCCCAACTGGCTCCGCAAGTAATGACAATGGAAAAACACAGTGCGTGAGAGAAATCCACACGCAATTTCGACTATGGGTTAAAACACAGTCGATTCCTTTGTGGGGAAAACATGAATGGCAGTGGGAACGGCTCCTCTCTCCTGGCTACGTGAGACCAAACCGAAAAGAAGTCTGTGCGTGGGAACAAAAGAATAGACAATGGTCCCTGCGTGAAGATTAGTGGCTCTACCTCTACGCATGGATGAACAGACAACTGGGAGGACATGAATTGGAAGTGCGTGAGCCTTTTTTTTCCATTGTGGAGTCAACCATGGGTGGAGGGTGCGTGTGAGTGAGGACTAATAGTCCTGCCACCCAACTCCCAAAGACAATAACTGCCTCAACCACTAGCAACAATTCTTAATGAAATTGGTTGGAATTAAAACAGGGGAAGAAGACACATGGGTATTTTTACCCCATTGGCCAAGGTTTGACAAATTCCCCCACATCCTTATCCTTGTGAAAATCATGCCCCTTCTCATTTTAGTTGCCGCGGTCGTAGCTGGTCGGGTTATTTAATTAAATATGCATATGTACATGATGACAAAGCTTAATATCTATGCCGCATGCCCCGATACACCATTGGTGACAAATTTAAATCCAAAACATAGCATAACCAATCAATGGTGGGGCCTTGGCCTTTAGCTCCACACCATGATCATTTACAATATATATACATCATATACATCTAATGCAACGGGGTCAAAACCGGGGTGTTACAAACTCAATCCTCTAAACTTCGGTTACAAGAACAACTGAAGAAAACAAACTATTTTTACCTCACGGAAGTTCGTTTGAAATATAGGAGCTTATTTACTAAGCTTATTAATTGCAGATAGAAATACTGCTGGATACTTTATGAAATTAAAAACGTTACTCAATCATTCATACATGTAACCTGTAAGAACAAGTAATATTTCTGCATTAGCATAAATGCTAAGTAAGCCCAAGATTTCAAAGTCAGATTCCAACTACTTGTCATAAAGAAAACTCATCAGTAAACTGAAATAAAAACAGTGCACAAGTTAAACTTAATCTTGTTACAAAAAGGAAACTGCTAAGTTAACATAATTGAGATTATGTAATACTAATCTTTTAACTATTTATTTTATTGATAACCTTTAGCTGTTAGTAAACCACGGCTTTCAACATTTTATGTTATCTCAAAATTTCAAATTTTTGTGAAAATTTGGGGTTTTGACATGTGGTATCGGAGCACAAGGTTCAAACACTAGGCCTTGATGAAGCCCAAATAGTTTTTTATGAAACAATAAATTGAATTATTATGCTGATGTATTTTCTTTTAAATGTTATTCAATCAAAGAAATTGTTTCCTGAAGTTTAACAAACAGGTATGGAAAGGCTGGAAGAATATGTAGAGGAGAAATCTCCAGTTATTAAACCAGGAAACTTACCAAAAGATCCTATACCAGAGGACTTAACTACCAATTCCTCAGAACTGTTACAAACTGTAAAAGACCTAAAATATGAAATGGAATCTGTAAAATGAGAAAATGAAAGGATTCTGAGGGCTCAGGAGGAGCTGAATCAAATCCTAACAGAAAGGTTTCAAACTGAGGGTAGGGGTAGAAGAACTGAATCAGAAGATACAAGTCATCAACGTAAATCTAAAAAGATGAAACATACTAAAACTGAAAGTAGTTCATATTCAGAGGTGTTTGGTGAACAACGAAATTACCATTCTATTAGTGATAGTAGTGATGATAATCAATACACTAAAAAGAGGAAATACAAACCCTATGAGGAAATTTTCGGGGAATTCAAAAAGATAAAACCACCAACCTTCAATGGAGATATTGAGAAGGGGGAGGAAGCTGAATCCTGGTTATCTGGGATGAAGAAGTACTTCCAAATATATAACTATTCTAACCAATTAAAGGCTAGAATGGCTATTTACAACCTCTCAGGAAAGGCTAACATTTGGTGGCAGGACTTGAAAAGAGTTAAGGGAATAAAAGAGAAAAATGTAAACTGGAGTACCTTTAAGAGGTATTTTAAAAAGAAATTTTTGTCAAAGCAATATTATGAAGAGAGGGCAAAAGAATTTTATGAGCTGAAATTAGGATCAATGACAATGAAATATCTGAACAGCAAATTCTTAAGTCTACTTAGGTATGTGCCATACCTTGTAGATGAGAAACCAAAGGTCATTTCTCAAAGGATTGTTTGTTTCTATCATGCCACATATCCACACAATAGTTGAAACTTGAAATCCATGCCATCGCTCAATTTTCTTAGTTATTTTATCATGCCACATTCCTATGTGACATTTGTAATATGTAAAATGCGTAGCCACTCGATTGTATGCTCTGTGACCCACATGAGTGTAGTTCAATTTAGTTATTTTTAGCTTTATTTTTCTCACAAATGTAGTTCACATAATTTCCCACAATTTCTAAAATTATCAAATCAATCAACAACTTGTTTTTTCTTTGTTAGTAATTAGAACTCCTAGTTTAAGTAGGAGACAAATCAGACATTGCAAATTTATTTTCTAGGTTTCAGGCTTTGAAGTTATCAAGTACCTCCTAGACTAAACTAGAGTACATTATAAATTTTCTTCATTACTTCCAAAGTTAAAAAAATCATTAGGTTAAGCAAATGGAATGAACTTAGATTAGTTTAAACCACTTTCTTTTGAGACACTTATTTTTTCAAAGCAATCTATATTAGTTCACTCTATAGACAAACAAGGGACCTAAAAACTCTCTTAAATCCTGGTATGCTCTTTACCTTGTACCCATTAAGTGATGTTGGTGAATAAAAAATGACTAAGAGAGTGAAGTACATCCCTTTGAAAGTTTTCTTGTTTGAATCATTTGCAATAATCCAATCACACTTAGGAAATCTAATTGAGGAGTAAGAAGTTAAGAACCCATTCAAGTTCACATATATTTTCTTTATTTTTTCCAAGTATTTGAAAATTCATTAAAATCATTACAATCAAAAAATTGTTTCACCAATTGAAGCACACAAAAGCAGCTAAAATTTCTTCTCATTTTAGTATGCTCTTCTTCCTGCATCCATAAAGTGATCTTGATGAACCAAAAAGAGTGGGAGGTCTGAAATACCTCATTTTTCACACCTGAATTCAAATTATTTTGTTTTCATCAATCAACAACTTAATTTTTCCATAAAGAGGTCACAAAACAAATTTATAGTCGAAGTTAGGATTGTTGGGATTGGTATCCAAATAATGCTCAGCTCGTCAATCTTTTCTTACATGAAACATAGTTGTTGTCTTTTATGGTGCTTGAAAATCCTGCTATACCAAGTGTGATAAAACCTGTATAAGAAGGCATTGTGCCCTAGGATGCTAAAGCTAAGGTTAGGACATTTTTGCTATCTACATGGATCCACCTAGATCTTTGTGGAGACAACCCTCATTCGTTCAAGGCTGAATCACTTATCCATGCTTGAGGCAAGTATCTTACGGGCCAAAACCTAGTATTTTCACTAGGTGGAATTTGCACTTAAATTAGGTTTTGTTGTTCTCTAGAATTGTTGCTGGTTCTTTCCAAGCATAATCCCAACACCCCTCATCATAACTAATTATTTCACACCTTAATTATCCATCTTCAGTCGATTCACAACCATCTGACAAGAGAGATTTTGGAAGGCAAGTTACCATATTGAGTGGAAGGGCGTTAAGTCCATAAGGACACTTTTTGTTCTTAAATCGCAAAGAACCATAAATAATTAAGATTACTTACCAAAAACAACTATGAATCTAATTTGAAAGACACATACTTTCAATACACATGCATTTTTATTTTTCACGTTATAGTTGCATTTGTTTATTGCAATCATTTCTTGTTGCATACTTCATCAATCCTTTGTCCCTCAAGGTTGGAATAATGGAGATCTCACCTTCATCGTGACATTCCTAGAGACTGCAAGGCCTCCCTCGCATAAGAGGAGTTCCATTCAGATCTTCTCCTTATCCTAGATGAGGGTGGCCACCATTTAATACCCACACATGTGCATCTATGAATAGACTACTTTGGACCAGTGTTCCACAGGGACGCGTCCCCTAGGGTGGGGAACGTGCCCCCTCGGTCCCCCATGCTTCTAGGACGGAGAAAATCCTGCGGAAACACTTCCCCATGTTCCCCTTTTGGAGGAAACTCGGGGAAACGTGTTTCCCTAGGTGCAGAACATGTTTCCCCCTAGGGGGGCTTCTAGGCGTCCCCCCGTCCCCCCCAAATTTTCATCTTTCACAATAAAAATAAATGCAAATTAAAATATTAAAAAAGTGTTTAAAGAATTAAAAATAATTAAGCAAAAATTAAATTAAATCGTAGACTAACCTAAGAGTCTAAGACCTTCCTAAATGCTATCCTCTCACGATTTCATTTCATAATCATATTGCAACTAAACTTGGAGATATCGTCAATGTTCTAACTTCTAACTTCTATGTTCATTGTTCAGTATCTATTTGACTATTTCAGACTTCAGCATTTGTTGCATTATCTTTTACAAATTTGAAATTTGAATTTAGATATACATTGCATAATGATAATTATGATATTTAGGTTTTAATTTTTACATGGGTATAGTAACATAGTTTAGTATCATTTACAAATTTGAAATTTGATATGCTAATAACTAATAGATGTACACCCCATAATGATGAATTTAGTTTTTAGTTTTACTTTTTATATGGTAATAGTTACTGTTGGGATTTATCATTTTTTATATTTTAAATTAATTTTTAAGACTCTGACGTCCCCCCGTTTCCCTGAAATTTCTCTAAAATTTGGGGTAGCTTCCACATGTCCCCCTTGTCCGTTTCCCCTCTCCCACGCTCCCTTGCCTTGAAAACTCTATGGAACATTGCTCGTGACACACCTCGCTTGACCACCCCCTAACACGTCTCCTCCCATCTCTTCTATGTGGACCCATTCCCCAGTCACACACCATGGTCAAGGTTAATGCTACCCTAGAAACCCTTTCATTCATGGATAGCTTAAATCTTTTAGATTTATCCAAAATCATCAATTATCCTGTCCACCGTGATCTTATGCTTGGCCCAACATGTCGGCAACATCTTGGACATCCCTAAATTCGAAGGTAGGCAAGGAGACGATTTTGCTAACCATGTCATATCATTCCACTAATGGTTCTCATCTAACAATATAGTTGAATATTGTAGTGTTCTTTAACCCTTAAACTTATAACACAACCAGATATACAGATATTTATAATGCAAGGAACAAAAAATTATATTGCAGAATAACCAAACACAAAAACAATTATAATGAAATGCTACAAAATAAACCCTTCTATTATGATAATTTTGTAGAAAGCAATGTTCACTTACCTCTTAAGGTTGAGAAACCCTTCACTTGAGACAAAATCCAAATACAACAATAGATGACAAAACAAACTATACCCTCATAGCTCTTTAAATAGGCCTCCAATAGCCAAAATTCTAATTAATGGCCCCATAATTAATGAGTACTGACTAGCTAGTGGGCCTTAATTAACATAGAGACCCTTTTTACATTAATTAATTATCTAGTATCCACGACTATCTACTCGGCCTTATTCAAAGGAGATGGACACAAACATTATTTGACTAACTTTTATGTAACCTAAAGTAGATAGATTAGGATAGGAACCTAACTTGACCTCTCCCCTTAAGAGCAATATTGTCCTTAAGGCTAAAGGCAAGGAATTGTTGTAGAATTATTGTTGATTCCCATGAGGCACCTTTTAGTTGCATATCTTTCATCGGATCAAGACTTCTTTGACCATGTGCCTATGTGATTGATTCTCTCTGGTATCCAATACTGCTTCCAGTTGGAACCAAATGGAGTCTTATGCTTCTAGTTCTTGTTACATGGTCTGCACTTTACAATTTGATCCCACGCCTTTTTTAGGAAAGACACATGAAATACCGAATAAATATTGGAGTGATCTAGTAGAGCTAAATTCTAAGCCAGCTATCCAATGTTTTTAATGATCTTGTAGGGTCCATAGAATCTCAATGCTAGTTTTTAGTAGGGTTATTTTTTTAGTGATGTTTGTTTATAAGATTGAAGTCAAAGAAACACCTAATCCCCTTTTGCAAATGAACACTCTGAACAATGAATATTCGCCTATAGTTTCATTTTATTTTGAGCCATAACCAAATTGTCCTTAAGTGTGCAGAGAATAACTTCTCTGGTGCAAAGTGTGTTATTGACTACATGGACCTTGGAAGTGCCTGGTAAATAGGAAGTCACATACAACGAATTTTGGACATATATGACTTCATATTGGGTCATTTTGTTAGCTCCATGATAAGCGGTATTATACCACCATTTTGCAAGAGGAATCCTTTGTGTCATTTGGTGTGACTTTCCCAAAGTAAAGCATCTCAAATATGTTTATAAGTACTTATTGACTATTTCTATTTGACCATTTATTTGGGGTGACATGACATGGTGATTTTTAGGTACCCTAAAGTTTACATATCTCCTACCAAAAGTTGCTTATGAATATAAGGTCTCAATCTAACACAATAGAAGTTGGCATGCCATGTAATTTAAAAATTTGATCCATGAAGACTTGGGTAATTATTGAGGGTTTAAAAGGGTTTGACAAGGCACAAAAGTGAGCATATTTGGAAAGGCAATCGATGACTGATTTATTACTAGATCTAAGGATCCTCACTATAAAATTTATAGAGATATCAATCCATATACATGTCTTGATCGAAAGTGGTCTAGAACCAACCTAGAAATGGTAGGGATATTGAAAAATAGGGATCCTTCCTCCTCAAATTGCCTAGACAATGCATCAACCACCACATTTTCTCTACCCTTCTTATATCTAATCTTATAATCATACCCCAACATCTTAGTAACCCACTTATACTATTCAGGTGATAACAATATTTGTTCAAGGAAATTATTTAAACTATGATGATTGATCTTGATTTAGGAATGCCTCCCTATTAGATTTCGGCACCATTTCTCAATCGCATGAAGGATGCCCATCATCTCTTTTTCATATGTAGATTTGCCTAAATTTTGATAACATAACTTCTTATTGGTGAAAGCCAAAGGGTGTCCTTTCATCTATACTACTCCAAGACCTCCTCGAAAGAAAGAAAGCTTGGCCAACTGGAAATGCAGAAATCAATTATCCGTCAAGTCACAAGGAAATCCTCGCAGTCAAAAAGACTGTAAACCATTTCAAGCTTTATCTAAAACCTGTCAAGTTCATTATTAGAACAAATCTGAAAATAATGCCTAGTATATTCAAAAATGAAAATCTTATGACAGAAAATAGTTCTAGGATTTTAAAATGGTTTCTTTGGTTGCAAAACTTTGATTTTGAAATTGTATATAAACCAGGATAATTGAATTGTGTTGCTGATATGCTAACCAGAGAAGAATTACAGGAGAAACCTAGCCTCAACATGTTTGGCTATGGAGCATCCAGCTCGTCAAACAAAAAATCTAAACTTCGGATCTTCAATGATCCCTTAACAGAGGAAGAAAGAGAAGATTTTTTGAATTGCGCTGGAAAAAAGGAAGCATATAAGTATCTTTCCCTCTCCTTGATCCAACAAGTAAATGCCTCTCCTCTAAAAATACAAATATTGTAGAGATGGGAAAAACAAACCTATAAAGGCTTAGAAAATGCCATGCACCAGCTTTAGCAGCTTAATCACGTTTGGGTTGATACAGCTTATACAGATGGACAAGAATTGTATTATGTGGATATCGGTCCAGGATTTTTAACATGGAATAGTTATAACCTCATATTGCAGTTCTATAGAGAACAAGGAGAAATAATAATTTGTGGAGACCCTTCTACACTGGTGCAACAACAATGGTCCAGATGGATAGAAGTTCCTTGATAAATTATGTCCAAGAAAATATTGGGTTCAATGACGTGCAAATTTCATTCTACACCTTCAAGCAGATATGATTCTAGCACACCACAATCATATGTGGTTTAAATTTAAACTATGACATCTTGGAGGAGCTTACTCTCCTCTTGAACCCCCTATTTTCACCCAGCATAAATTCAGAAGAATGGACAAAAATGGTCACCTCTTAGATCATAAAATTCATACAAGAAGAATTCCTCTAAACCTTAAAGTTGAATCCATTTTTCAAGGAGAATTCTGCTGTATTCCTAATGAAGTCATGCTTGGATCCGATGTGGAATAATGTTTCTCAAATTGCTTATTTACGGATACCGAATTTGGTTTAGATAATGATTTTGACTCTGATAGATTTGCTGGTTGTACATGTGGGGAAAACCCATGTATTTGTAATCATGACAATGCATAATGGAAAGCGTCGTGGGTTGCTAATAGTAGCTCCACTTTGTAAAAAGTCTAGTCTAGTTGTTAGTCCGTAGATTCTTTCACATGGCTTGGGTGACTTACCCAACAAAAGGTGCAATTTGATCCACTGCCATGAGATCCGAATCAAGCCTTTTTACCGATAGGTGTAAGTTTCGGGTCACCAGTTTACCGGCTAAAATATGTATAAATAAGGTGCCCCTCCCCTCATTTGGACACTGAGTGTTTTTTAGTCTAGTAAGCTTTTTGCATTTTCTCTCTGTGTCGAGAACTGTGTATGCTCGCCCTCTGCACCTCGAGCGATCAGTTGGGATCAAAAACAGTGATCTCACTTGCAATGAGTCTATAAAACCAGTAGCATATGCTCTCCCTCTACACTTAGTGTGATCAGTTGGGATCAGAAACTCTAGTTAATGTAAGTTTGCGTTTGTGATGATCTTCACTCTCCAAAGATGAACAAGTTTTTGAGTCTATATTAAGAAGCTGCTTTCATCAGTTGCGTTCACGTTCGATATTGTTGTCTCTCTTGGTATCAGAGCCAACGCGACATTTGTATCATCTACTTCTACTTGTAAGTTTCAGAAGTACTTAATATCAAATTCCAGTATGATATTCGAGAAATCTTTCTGTGTCTAAAGCAATCTAGGAATAGAGTTCATTTATTTCTGTAAAAGTATCCATGTGGGAATAGTTGTGATATACGAGTCTGTTTTTGTGGTTATAGTCTTAGTTATAGACACTGTAAATTTACTAGTGTTGTCTCTTGAAAGACTTGTAGGATATCCTTAAGCCCCAAACTATTCCTTTATTTCCTGATTCTTGTAAGTGTTCCATGGATCCTTCAATGGACTCTGTAGGGCTTACTTCCTTGGACTGCCAATCCGTCGATCAAACTACTGTTTCCTTAACTGAAAGAAAATTTTTCTTTCAGACTTCTGTAGCTTCATCATCCATAATGACCATCGATGATACTCAAGAGAGATGCCGAGATTGAACGTGAACGCAACTGATGAAAGCAGCTTCTTAATACAGACTCCAAAACGTGTTCGTCTTCATAGAGCGAAGATCATAAGTGCAAACTTACACTAACTAGAGTTTCTGATCCCAGCTGATCACACTAAGTGCAGAGGGAGAGCATACGCTACTGTTTTTACAGACTCATTACAAGTGAGATCACTACTTTTGATCCCAACTGATCGCTCGAGGTGCAGAGGGAGAGCATACACAGTGCTCGACACAGAGAGAAAATGCAGAAAGATTACTAGACTCAAAAACACTCGGTGTCCAAATGAGGGGAGGGGCACCTTATTTATACATATTTTAGTTAGTAAACCTGTGACCGGAAACTTACACCTATCGGTAAAAATACTTGATTCGGATCTCATGGCAGTGGATCAAATCACACCTTTTGTTGGGTAAGTCACCCAAGCCATGTGAAAGAATCTACGGACTAACAACTAGACTAGACTTTTTACAAAGTGGAGCTACTATTAGCAACCCACGACGCTTTCCATTATGCATTGTCATGATTACAAATACATGGGTTTTCCCCACATGTAAAACCAGCAAATCTATCAGAGTCAACATCATTATCTAAACCAAATTCGGTATCCGTAAATAAGCAATTTGAGAAACATTATTCCACATCGGATCCAAGCATGACTTCATTAGGAATACATCAGAATTCTCCTTGAAAAATGGATTCAACTTTAAGGTTTAGAGGAATTCTTCTTGTATGAATTTTATGATCTAAGAGGTGACCATTTTTGTCCATTCTTCTGAATTTATGCTGGGTGAAAATAGGGGGTTCAAGAGGAGAGTAAGCTCCTCCAAGATGTCATAGTTTAAATTTAAACCACATATGATTGTGGTGTGCTAGAATCATATCTGCTTGAAGGTGTAGAATGAAATTTGCACGTCGTTGAACCCAATCTTTTCTTGGACATAATTTATCAAGGAAAACTTCTGTCCATCCAGACCATTGTTGTTGCACCAGTGTAGAAGGGTCTCCACAAATTATTATTTCTCCTTGTTCTCTGTAGAATTGCAATATGAGGTTATAACTATTCCATGTTAAAAATATTGGATTGATATCCACATAATACAGTTCTTGTCCATCTGTATAAGCTATATCAACCCAAACATGATTAAGCTGCTGAAGCTAGTGCATGGCATTTTCTAATCCTTTATAGGCTTATTTTTCCCATCTCTCCAATATTTGTATTTTCAGAGGAGAGGCATTTACTTGTTGGATTGAGGAGAGGGAAAGATACTTATCTGCTTCCTTTTTGCTGGCGCAATTCAAAAAATCTTCTCTTTCTTCCTCTGTTAAGGGATCATTAAAGATCCGAAGTTTAGATTTTTTGTTTGATGAGCTGGATGCTCCATAGCCAAACATGTTGAGGCTAGGTTTCTCCTGTAATTCTTCTCTGGTTAGCATATCAACAACACAATTCAAATATCCTAGTTTATATACAATTTCAAAATCAAAGTTTTGCAACCAAAGAAACCATTTTAGAATCCTAGAACTATTTTTTGCCATAAGATTTTCATTTTTGAATATACCAGGCATTATTTTCAGATCTGTTCTAATAATGAACTTGACAGGTTTTAGATAAAGCTTGAAATGGTTTACAGTCTTTTTGACTGTGAGGATTTCCTTGTGACTTGACAGATAATTGATTTCTGCATTTTTGAATGCTCCTGAAACATAGCCGCAGATTTCTTCTTGATCATCATGTTTTTCTATGAGAATACCTCCCCAAGCTTTATTGGAGGTGTCTATTTCAATCACCATTTGGCCTAAGCCTTGTGGTAGCGAGAGTGGAGGAAGCTGTTTTACTTTTTCTTTTATTTTCTTTTCTGCATCCATCATATCTTTATTCCATCTTGGGGGATTTTTCTTCAGTCGTTGCTGCAGCAGATGAATGTCATATGCCTGTCCTTTGTAGAATGGCCTGATATAATTTAGGCTTCCCAAGAATCTCTGCAATTGAACCTTTTCTAAGATCTGATCAGGAAAGTTAGCAAAAACTTTCAGGACATGGTCTTGGAGGATCACCTGTCCTTTACTTATTTTATATACTAAAAATTCAATGTCCTTTTTGCTAATTTCCATTTTGGATTTTGACAAAACCAATCCATGTTTGAAAACCAAAGAATAAAATTCTTGAAGATGTTTCAAATGTTCCTACAGATTGTGGGAACAAATAAGAATATCATCTATGTATACTAATGCCCATTTCTTTTCTCTGGAGATATCTTTCATTCTTTTCTGGAACTATGATGGTGCATTGTTAATGCCAAATGGAAGGACCTTCCACTGATACTGCCCATGAGGAATGACAAAGGCAGTTTTGTGTCTGTCTTTTGCTTCAATTCCAATCTGGTAAAAACCAGACTTCAGGTCAAACTTGCTAAAAATGGTACATCCTGCTATTCTTTGCAACAAACTAGATTTATCAGGCAGAGGGTAATAGACTGGTTCAAGGATCTTGTTCAAGGGTTTAAAATTCACAACCAGTCTGGGTTTTCCTCTTTTTATCTCAAAGTGTTTATTGACAACAAATGCTCGACATGCCCAAGGGCTCTTAGAAGGTTCTATAAGGCCTTTGTCCAAGAGTTCTTTGATTTCATTTGCACAAAATTCTCTTTCTGAGGGAGACATAAGGGTAGCAGAGGATTTTTTAGGTTTTGGTGTTTCTAAGGGGTTAAAAAGTAAGGAAACAAAGTATTTTTCCCTGGTCCAAAATGCATTAGGTGACTCTGAGGTGCAATCCTTCTCTAGTTTAGAGGAAATTTTGGAGAGGGCAGATTCTTTGTGCATTTATGCATAGGCGATGCATCTTTCCATTTTGAACAGTTCTGCAAGAGTGAGAGTAGGGTTGGATTGGGGAACAAGATTCTTACATTTGTAAGAAGCAGAATAGTATAGAGGGGTGGAAACTCTTCTGCCATTTATTGTACATGAAAAAATCATATTGGGCTCATCAACTGTAATGGGGCTGACTTTATGCAAGAAGGGTGATCCTATGATGCAATCTTCTTTCAGGTCGTCTAGTCTGTTGAGATACAGAACTTCTTTTATTCCATTGATGCGTATTGGAAAATCTAGAACTCATCCTTTGAGCTATACAGGAGTTCCTTCAATGGATACACCATGTTCATTTGTTTTTTCCCAGTGAAAAGATGGTATAGCATTTCCTTTTGCCAAATTCATTTGGAAACCTGAATCTATCAAACAATCAAGCTCATAAGATTTGAATTCAGATGGACAAAACTTTATTTTAATGAAACATTTAGGACCAGTGAATAGTCCTAGAGATCCTAGTGATGGTTCATCATTCTGACAGTCTTATGTTCCTGAATCACTAGTGTCCTGAGAATTTTTGGGACTTTCAGCAGCTTTTGGTGACTGTAATGCTTTGGCATAGGCTCTGCACATTTCTTCATTAGAGGACCAGTCCCTTTCTCTTGTTGTTATCTCAAGCATTCTTTTCAATTCCTCTATTTATTTTACCAGCTTCTTTAAGGAATACTGCTTATCTTTGATCTGTAGTCTTATCAAATTTTCTTTATCTTTTCTAAACTTTTGTCTATCCTCATGATGATTAGGATAGCCTTTTTATAAATCAGCATGCTGGTAGAATGCTGGATTCTTGCCAATTTCTGGAGAGACAGATTGCTCTTTTTCTTTTGAGACTTTTTCTTTTGTGTTTCTTCTTGTTAAAATCTTTCTTCTTTAATCTTTCAGATCTTTCCTTTTCAAATATTGTTATACTGGGGTCTCAGACAACTCTTTGTCTATTTTAGCAATCCTAAATTTTGAGGAGACCTTAGGCAGGTTGAAAGAGAACATATAAAAACTGAAATGAGGAGGACCAGAGCAACCTCCTAAATTTGCTTCTTCATCAGAATCAGAAGAAGAAGAGTCAGATGAGTTTGGAGCAAATTTATCTAAGGAAGGGTCAGAATCAGAGGAGTCTCCTTCTTCTGGTAGGAAGACGAATTCACCTTCAGGGTAGTCTCCTGCTGCACACCAAGCTAGATCCCACCAGGCTAGATCCAAGTCTTCTGAAAATATGGTAGCAAGTCTAGGATTTTTATTTTTATTTGGGAATTTGTTATCCCAGTGACCCTTCTTACTGCACATGAAACATTTTTCTTTATCTGCAGGTTCAGATCGTTTCTTCAAGTAGGCTTTATTTTTAAATCTTTTGCCTTTTTTATGCTTATAGCCTTTGTCTGGATGAAATCTAGGTACACTAGTATATTTGGGCTGTTGTTTCTTCTTACAACTATATGATTCACGCCTGAAGTGGCCTCAGTTGTGGGCACCACACCCCCAATCTGGCATTTTTACAACATCTTTACAAAAACCCAGGGAAAACATTGAAGAGTGTCGCTTGAAATCCTTAACCACTCTTTTCTCTAGACAATGTTCTTGCCAAGTTTCCATGATGAATCCATGCAATTGGGCAAGGGAAAGACCTGACAGAGGGATATTTTTATCTTTAAGGTGTTTTTCAACAGCATCAGGAACATGGCCAAGAAAGCTTCTCAAGTAGTGTTTTAGATATGAGGGCTTATCAGCATTTCCAGAAGAAATCAACAATTTTTTCATATAGCAAAAATATTCTTCACTCTTATTTAGGTCACAGATTCTGGTAGACATAAATAAAGATGCAAAATGTTCATAATCTTCAGTTTCATTGAGACCATAAAATTCTTTACCAAGGCCAGTAAGAATTTGTTGGTCCGCATCTTCTGCATTCAACATTTCTTCTCTGGATTCTTGGGGAATCCAGTGCCACCATTCTGAGGCTAGCCCTGAAAATTCGGTAACTGGCTGGAGTGCTAGTTGTTGGCCAGTTATTGTATTGTCCTGTGTTCTTTTGTACAAGACCCAATTTGATAGAAATTGGATGGCAGATCTAATCTGGGCTAGTGTGATCAGCTAGGATCAGAAACTCTGGTTAGTGTAAGTTTGCACTTGTGATGATCTTCGCTCTCCGAAGACGAACAAGTTTTTGAGTTTGTATTAAGAAGCTACTTTCATCAGTTGCGTTCGCATTCAATCTTCGCGTATCTCTTATTTTATCAACTATGTGGAGCCACGGTATTTTCAAAAATAGATTTAAGGTCTGGATATCATCAAGTCAGGATTAAAGATGAAGACATCTTTAAGATAGCTTTTAGAACTAGATTTTGTCATTACGAATTTGTCGTCATGCCATTCGGGCTTACCAATGCCCCAACTATTTTCATGTGTTTAATGAACAACGTTATGCATAAGTGTTTAGATAAGTTTGTGGTCATGTTTATCGATGACATTCTAATCTATTCAAAAACTAAAGAAGATCATAAAGAACATTTACAAATTTTTTTACAAGAGTTGCGAGATCATCAACTCTTCACAAAATTTAGTAAATGTGATTTCTTTAAGGATTAAATTTATTACTTAGTTCATGTGGTGACCAAGGAATGGATTTCAATAGATCCTGAAAAAATAAGGGCGATTGAAGATTGGCCGGTTCCTAAGGATGTAACGGATGTTCGACCTTTCATGAGCATTACTGGTTACTACTGGAGGTTCATTGAAGGTTTTTCGAGGATTGTGAATCCAATAACTTCCTTGCAGAAGAAGGGAAAGAAGTTCGACTGGATTTAGAAATGTGAGGAAAGCTTTAAAAAGTTAAAAACTTTATTAACCAGTGCACCTATTTTAAGAATAGCTGATCCTAATAAAGAATTTGTAGTGTGCACTGACACCTGTAATGACGGCTTAGACAGTGTTTTGACTCAAGAAGGGCATGTTATTGCTTAGAGTCTAGAAAGTTAAAAATTCATGAAAAGAATTATGCAACTTATGATCTGGAATTAGCAGCTATTATACACGCTTTAAAAATGTGGCGACATCACCTAATTGGAAAAAAAATTATTTTAATGACTGATAATAAACGATTGAAGTATCTATTAGATCAGCCTAATTTAAATGCAAGACAAGCTAGGTGGCTTAAGTGAGTATGATTTTGAAATTTAGCACATAAAAGGTAAAGAAAATAAAGTTGTTGATGCATTAAGTAGGAATGCAAGGATGAATTTTGCAGCAGCTATCAACACTTATGCTACAGATTTGGATGAACAGCTTAAAGAAGGAATAGAACAAGATGAAATTTACCAAAGTTTACAAGCTAAAACTAAAGAAAATCCAACAGAAAGCTTAAGTAAAGGCTACAATTTAAATGCAAAAGAATTTTTACTATATAAATACATGATGTATGTACCTAACGTACCTAAAGTTAATCTGTTAAATCTGGATGAAATTCATAAAACTCCATACTCGGGTCATCCAGGCTATCAAAAGACTATAACTATGTTAAGAATGTTAGATTTTTATCATTTAAGCTAGCATTATGATCTTGGGATCTTTTAACTTAGAGAATAAGCTAGCGCAACAATAAAACATAAGCACAACACAAGAGACAAGAGACACAAAGAATTTTCCTTGGGGAAACCATAAAGGAGAAAACCCCGCAACTTCCTCAGAGATAGAATCAGCACCAAAGGTAAAACTAGAAAACAGTAAGATGATCTCCCGATAGCAGCAGTCTCTCTCTCTCACACTGAGAGAGATTCTCCTCTCTCACTCATGCGCCCCAATGAGTGAGTGTGTGTGTATGAGTATGATAAATAGAGAGGCTCTCACTCTCTATTTATATTCTTCCGTTCACTTGGAACCCACTCCAACATGTCGGCCTCACTTAACAATTACTTACTAGAGCCGACATCTCTAGGAGTGTCTAATAACCCTAGTGCCCCACCACTTGTGGGGACTTTCCCTCCTCTGACCAATAGAAGGGTAACACAATGGTGGGGACTATTGCTCCAACTTATAATGACTCACCTAGGGTTGACTTCACTAGGATAGTCTAATAACCCAAGGGCCCCACAACTATGGGGACTTTAACCCTTGACCAATAGGAGGGTCACCCATAAGGACTTGAAATGACTTTCTCATTATAGAAACTTCTCGGAATAAACATCAGGGTATGACATGACTCAAGTACATTACAATACATCCTGGAATGAACATCAGGTTACAATAGATAAGAAATACAAGTGAATACATTCCAAAGTTACAATTACATCAACACTCCCTCTTAACTAGGAAGGAATTCTCTCGACACAATTTATCAACACAAGTCTTCTTCTCTGTATCATCCGAGTCATTGTCATGTCCTCATCATCTTCAAGTCATCTTCATATGGATTTGGATCATCACCCGATCTGGATCATCATCACTGGATCTAGATCGTCACTCGATCTGGATCATCATCACTGGATCTAGATCATCACTTGATCTAGATAATCACTGGACATCGTCACTGGATCTGGATCATCACTTGATCTAGATCATCACTACTAGATCATAATCACTGGATCTGGATCATCACTACTGGATCATCATCACTGGATCTGGATCATCGCTCGATCTGGATCATCACAGGTGCTATCTCATGATTCTTCTTGTCACATGAAGTTCTACAAAGCCAACACTTTTTCATGTTGGTTGTAGGCCTATCCTCCATGTATGTCTTCTTCAACACTTATATCTGACCTACTCATCAGAATGGCCCGCCCAACACTTAAATCTGACCTACTCATTAGAAAGGCATGCCCAACACTCACATCTGATCATGTAGGAACCAATTTTATAATCATATAGGACACACCTACTATCATCTGTGAAAAGGCTCTACACTTACATCCACCAGTGTGGTAGGACACAACTACTACCATCTATGGAAAGGCACTGCACTCACATCCACCAGCATGGTAGGACACACCTACTACCATCTATGGAAAGGAACTGCACTTACAATCACCAGCATGATAGGACACACCTACTATCATCTATGAAAAGGCACAACAATCACATCCATCCAGGAAGGAACACATCCTGCTCACAATGATGGAAGGGATTGCACTCATATCTAATCATGAGGGATCACATCCCAACAATTATATTAGAATGGCCCCTAGTCCTCGACTGAGCTACCTGGTAACTGACCAAGTGCCTCCATTCTTCTGGAGAATGGCAGTTTCCCTTACATCTAACCTACTCGTCGAAATGACTAGCACCCACATCTGAAATGGAAGGAACTTAATCCTTTAGCCATGATAGAATGTCTCAGCCCTTACATCTGACCAAGTGGGAACACATCCCTCTATCACATCAAAATGGCCATGCATTCATATCTGATCATATGAGAACACATCTCACAGTCATATCAAAATGGCCCTCAGCCTTAGACTGAGTTTTCCTGGTAACTGACCGGGCACCTCCATTTCAAGAATGGCAATAGCCCTTATATCTAATCATGTAGGAACCAATCCTACAGTCATATTAGAATGGATTAGCACTCATATCTAACATGGAAGGAACCAATCCTCTCACCATGACAGAATGGCTCAGCCCGTACATCTGACCATGGAAGGAACCAATCCTCTCACCATGTCAGAATGGCTGTGGATCTCAACACTCATATCTGACATGGAAGTAACCAATCCTCTCACCATGACAGAATGGCTCAGCCCTTATATCTGACCTACTTGTCAGAATGGCTATGGATCTCAGCACTCATATATGACATGGAAGGAACCAATCCTCTCACCATGACGGAATGGCTATGGATCTCAGCACTCATATCTGACATGGAAGGAACCAATCCTCTCACCGTGATAGAATGGCTCAGCCCTTATATCTGACCTACTCGTCAGAATGGTTATGGGACTCATCACTTTCCCTTGGAGAAAACCTTTATTTGGAGAACACCAAGATTCTCCCTGAAGTACTAGAACTTCACCCTAGCCAATGGATTTGTCAATATATCAGCTATCTGTTCCTCCGTCGCAACATACTGGAGCTTCACTGCTCCCCTCTGCACCATATCCTTGATATAGTGGTACTTGATCTCGATATTCTTTGACTTGTCATGGAAAACTGGATTCTCTGACAACTTTACCCAAATCTGGTTGTCACAATGTATACAAGTAGCATCCAACTGAAGATCAAATAAATCAGACAGTAGCTTCCGCAGCCATACTACCTCACAACTAGCTAAACAAGCTGTGACATACTCTGCTTCAGCTATACTCAGTGCCACACAGGATTGCTTCCTGCTAAACCAAGAGATCACACCTGATCTGATACTGAACCAACACCATGAGGTGCTCTTCCTATCGATATCACACTACTACATTTCGACCAAAAATCCGATGGCCGTATTGTCGGATTTTCAACACTTCCCTGTCGCATGTACGAAACTATGAATTTTTTTTAAGCGTCGGTTGATTATCGTCGGTTATCCGACATCTTTCCAATACATCGGTTAAGCAACAATTCAGTTTACCATCGGTTAAAATTAAATCGTCGATTATCTGACATCTAATTCATATTAAATTTAAAAAAAATCCTTTGCATGTCGTCGCTTAACCGACGGGAGAAATTTTTTTTTTATAAAAAATTGCCTAGCAGGTGTCTCTTAAGCAATGGATTATGAAACCTAAATGTCGCTTAAGCGACGGGAGAAATTTTTTTTTAATAAAAAATCACCTAGCAGGTGTCTCTTAAGCGACGGTTATGAATGTTTTTTTAAAAAAGTTCCGTCACTTAAGCGACGGTTATGAATGTTTTTTTTTAAAAGTTCCGTCACTTAAGCGACGGATAAAAGTGTTTTTAAAAAAAAAAAAGGATTTCATACCGAATGGGTTCGATGATTCAACTGCTTTCACTGCATTCTTTCTTTGTCATAGCACGTAAGTCCCAAGGGCAATAATGGCAAAGATCAACACTGAGGCACCAAACACTATTCCAATTTTTGCCCTTGAATTTAGACTCTTCGATCCGTCTAAAATAAAACAAACATGAAATATTTATTCCAGTTCAATCATATGAACATTGAAGAATATCTGGGGGATGGAAAGCCAGTACTCAGAGTAAAGTTCAGTTTCTCACCATCCAAGAGGTTGTTAAAGTTGTAAAACTCTGTTGGTCTGAAATAATAGGGCCCGAATTCTGGTGGAGGTGTGTATGTTTGACTGCTCAAAGTGTAGATAATATTTACGAGCTGTAATCACTCAAAATTCTTCTTTCCAGGTTGTGGGAAAAGCAGAACTTGTATATTCAGATACCCATTGCCATCAAATGACATGCAACAGATATATACTGACCCCATTGTCAAGTTTAATTCAGTCCATAGGGAATTTTCTAGTTTATGGAATCTGGTTGGATCCGTCAAAATTGAAAAGATGGGAGCTCTGAAGACCATGATACCCACATACTGCATTGCACAACCACAGCTCCCAGGATCGACTTTCAAGAAATCTTCAGGGCATGTGACCTGGTTTTTACAATGCGCTAAATCAGTTTTGTATAAGTAGGTCTATTGAATAGCTTCCGGGTGGAAAATCCGGCTATTTGATATGTATTCTTGGGAACAAACCGGGTTACCTTCAAGTCTGCGTTTCAAAAAACCAGATAATTACATGAAAGAATTGATGGATTGCAACTTTGGAGTAAAAGTAGATAACCTTAAAAATCGCAGCAATATTGTATTGACAGAAAATTTCAAATAGATACATACAAATGAATCAAAAATCCAGATGAATCATTTTAGAGGGTTATTATGAGAATCCATACAACAAACTTTTGGTATAGCTTTCTCCCAACGAAACGTCCATGATGTTGTTGTATCGAAGGTCTATTGACTAGAGCTGCTTGCTGGCATTTCCTTCCGTAATTAACAGAGCTCCGTCTATAGAATTATTGGAATTATAAAAAAAAATCCCTGATAAATGGAGTTTTCCCCCATGGTATTGTTAAGCCCTATGTAGAAAGCACATACAATCCAAAATGTTAAGGAAATTTGTTTTTCTGTCCTTATTCTATACTAAAACCATTTCATAATCTGAAGCAAAATAGAGAGATATACTTCCAAAAACAAAATAAGAGAGAATGACAAGTGTGACAAGAGAATGTACAGGGCAGGAATACTGAACTAATAAAAAATAGAGTACAAAAAACTGCCCTGATATACTATTTGGCATGATTAAGTTGCATGCAGAGAAATTTATTGTAGCGAAAAGTATCGGATGAGGAACTTCAAATATAAACACTTCATTCCAGTTTACTACACCAACTATATGATTGTTTGTTTCTGTCATCAATGGCCTAAGACATCTAGACCTTACACTCTGAGGAAAAGGCTTTTGATCCTCTGATGCTTGTGTTGTGGTTACTAAATGGAGAGCACAAAAAAAGTTTTGGCCATTGCCATCTTCATTCAACATTAACTCCTGTGAAACAAAGCAAGAAGAAAACCCAAATTTGCACAATACCATCAAAAACAAATATTAACAATTAGTCACCATAGGAAAACAAAGGATAAGAACAAAATGAATCTCTTATACCCTTGCATCTAAAATATGAATAGCAACATAGTATCGAGAAGCCTTTGTCTCTATGATAGCATTCAATCTGTCAGGAAATCTTGGAGGTGGAAGGTGCACATGAACATTACTGTCATGCTTCAATAGCTTAATATCTTCAAAATTGTCTCTGTACTGTCGGATATACAAATCACATCCAAGTCTATTTTCTATGACTAATTTCTTAGAATCATCAACTTCTAGAGAAGATGCATTCCGATTCAATACATGTCTACCATATTCATTAATATCCTGTTTTTCGTTGGGAGGAGTCAAAAATCAATAGTATAAATTAGTGCAACTATATGAAAATCATATGAAACAGCTTCAAGAAAACACTTAGACATTAACTAGGAAGAAAGTATATTATCTCAAATAGAAACCTTTTCAAGATGCATTTCCATACGGGCCTACTGTTCATGATCTACTTGTTTGGATTGTTAACAGGTGCAATTCATTGTGCTCTTCCAATGCTGTTATTACAGCCCAGGCCTGGAAGAGAGGAAAATTGGAGCATTCCAGAGGAATTCAGACCTGGTAAACCCAAGCCTACTGAACCATTTAATCTACCCAGAACTCCTGCTTGCAATGATTTAAGAGCACGAGCAGACAGGTGACCAGATTGAGCAAGAAATTGCAAATCACCGATTCCATCTACTTGGCAAAGAGAACCAAATGAAGATTCCCTACCTCCTCTGGGACACATGTGTCTAAAACGCTTTTATTTCTTTATGCAAGTAAAGACTTACGAAAAAATACAGAGAGCAATCAAACTTTCTGTAGCAGCTAGGGAAAATACACCACTGACCCAAAAGGGAAGACAAATAATCGCAAAAATTTATACAAGATAGCAGTCTAACGGTTATGGAAAATACACATTAACCACACCTGGGATTGGCAAACTCGTTGAGCTTTCCTATTGGAGAGAAAATCATAAGTCCCACCTCAGCATCGTAGAGCACTGAGAGCTCGTAAGCTTTCTTAAGTAGCCCGTTCCTGCGCTTAGAAAACATAACCTGTTTGCTTGTAGTGTTCTCGATTCTTTTCATCAGGGTTTTGCCCCTCACCATTCTCCTCCCCGTTCTTTTTTGCCCTCAAAATGGGTCACTCATATCATCTCAGGAATATCAGATATGGGATATAGAACCACACCCTCATCAAACTTTTCCTTTTCACCATTGTGTCAATGTTATCAAGCATACTTTAGCCACCTATCCCAACTATTTTGTTTCCTTTTTGTACCATGAGGCATGATAAGGTGCATCACCAACTGTTGGCTAAGGGTGCCTTACCGATAAAAGATGCTCAATCTTTAGATGCAGTAGCTTATTCAGATTTTATTTCTGAATTAGTAGCCTTACGGAAGAGGATATAAGCTCCATTGCATATACCCTCCACCTTTTGATTTGCTGTTTGTATATACTTTTATGTAAATATATGATGTATTTTTAACACAAATAGTAAAAATAAAGACTGGCATTGCTCAAGCATTTATGCACGACTAGAAAATGGTTTTTCATGCCCAAGAGATATCTGAGGAGCACAAGGAAGCAATTCAAACCTGCCAGGATGTGGTTCCAAATTGCTTTAATCTATGTAAATGGCCCAATGTGACCCACAACTCTCCTTGGATGAAATTGTAGAACCCCTAAAGGTAATCGGTGAAGATAACTCACCATCCATGTACATTTTATAATGCTACAAGGAATTTCACAAGTCCTGATCTCTATAAAATATAGCCGAAATCCTTAGGGAATCAGTCATGGCAGAGATGATTCACAAAGATGATTTAAAAATGATACCACAAGGAGGAAATCCTAAACAAATTTCAAGCTGAGCTGGTTCCCTATCACATTACCTAACATTCATACAAGACTTTACTCAAGTCATTGACAATGAGGATTTAGTACATTTCAACTCATATTGTGAGGATGGCCTCAAAGGAAATTGATAGGAAACTATGGGAGGAGTGAAGGCAATTAAGAATGGATTTATGACAGTCCATGATAATGATATGGGGGTCTTAAACAAGTTTTTGTGCCAGTAATAAGTCTTCATGCTCATGATTTGTGAATATAATCATGTGTATGGACCTTGTTAAGGTCAGATTACCTCATATTTTGCTACAAGTTAAGGGTTGTGAGGATAGTTTATAACAACATACTAGTTTAAGGGAACCCATGCAACCATTGTTTGGAGAAATATCCAGACTTCTAAGCATCCATCCCTGTGAAACAATGAGATGTTCCGAAGTAGGTGACTGCTTTATTTGTTCTTTAGTTCCATCCAACTCCAAAAGAAAGGGGAAATATAGTCCCTGGGAAAAGAAATAGAAAATTTTAGAGAGCTCAAGGTCAACATGGTTTCAACAAAACATAAAATGATCATACCTAAAGGAGACACTGTGGCCCTCGACTGGCGATATGGAAACTCTCAACAACCCCCATTCCTGGTCCAAAATGTAAGGTAATGCCAGACTGTGCGCACAAATGTATCCAAGAACACGTACACAGACAAAAAGAAAAAGAAAGATATGGGGAAAAAATAAAACAAAAAATTTCAAGCATCGAATGAAGTGTGGTATAATAGGTAATTTGAGAAATAATATTTGATTGTACATCCTCCACTCATCCACTCAGTTCATTTTTTCATTCATTTCAAGATCAGAAATAAGTTGTACATCTTATGCTGACACAGAAGTAAAAAGAAGACAAGAAAATAAAGCAAGAGTGGACTCGCCACACGAAGCATAGACTACCAAAAGCTTGGTGGTGAAGGTGGTCCACCAAATGGATCATTTGGATCACCATTTCCATTGTCATAAGGACCTCCAAGACCCATGCCATATCCACCCATTGGCCCCCCTATCCCATTATTATACATTCCACCAAACCCATTTGATCCACCATATCCTCCTCTATACATATTGTTTCCATAAAGACCACCACCATATGATCCTGCCAACCCCTAGCCTGAATTGTAATTTGTCATAGAACCATAACCTGAATTATAATTTTTCATAGAACCATACCCTGAATTCAGCAGAATACAAGGTTGTCAAATGTGGAATGTCATAATGACACAAATACAATTTAAAAAACAATATGTAACAATACTGCTAGCTTGTACTGATAGTGGATACTAATGCTAACATGACCAGTGTTAAGTTTTAACTTACTAAAATAAACTCAAAAAATTATGAGTACATTAGTTAAACATGATATAATGCAACACATTTACCTCCATAGTTACTTCCGTAGCTACCCTGCTCCCAAGCTCTTACTAGCATAGGTCGACCAACAGTGCTTCTGTTAGCAAGTGGCACATTTCTTTTAGTATCAGAATTCTCTCATGTTTTTGCTACTCCAGATGACTCGACCACAGTACTTGTGGGTCCAGTTGAAGAAGGCCTAAATGGAGAAGGCCCAGATGAACTTCCAACATGTTCCCAAGGCTTGGGTGGAGGAGTATTACCTATTTATTTCATAAAACCAAAAGAAAAGATAAAGTTAGCGCCAACTTCCAAAAGTATACAACTCACAATACTAATCCTAAACTTCTCTGAGTTCTCAGAGATCTATATTCCCTTTGAAGATTTTCTATTCAGTTTACAGTTTGACAAGTATTGTTGTTGATAAGTGATTTAACTGAGTGGAAGAAATAAAATAAATATGGAATTCAAACACTGAAGGCAAATAAATAAATAAAATACATTTTTTATGCCTGGAAAGTGTCAAAAGTTTCCAGCTAACGTCCTTTACAGACAAAATAATAACAATATTGGATTCAAAACAATACATTTCACTATTCTACCAATGAAATTGTTTATAAGGGCATAATTATTAAGTAGAATACAGTATGACAAATTGACAACTAGATATTTCAATAACAAGCTAAGAACATGCCTGTTCATTTTGAAGGATACTTCCAAATACCTCTGAAGTGTGAGTGAAAATTATGGAAAAATGGAAGGTGACATGGGTTTGTTTTGAATTTATGCTTACTTTCGAATCTGGAAGGTGACTTGATATCGTCATTGATCAAAACGTCTGATGAGAATTTTGAGGTCAGCTTAACTGGGTTTAAGACACCCTAAAGAACTCAGAAAGCAGTAAACTAAACTCTATACCATTTGCACCTTTTCTCCAGCGAGTTTTTTGGCCAAAATCTGGCTTAAATTGTTCAAAGGATAGTTTTCATTGATTGGAATTACATAATTTGGGTGCCCCAAGGCTAATCGAGGATCCTAAATCCATTTCTGCAGGAAAAATTGCAATTTTAACACTGAAAATCTCATTTTCAACAACAAATCGTGTTGCCGGATTCCGACCAAACTGGCCTAAAAAGGTGCAAATGGTTCTAGAGATTAGCCAACTCCACTCAAAAATGAAACTCTCATCCACATCAGGCATTTTTCAAATAATGTGGTTGGCCTCCTAGCATATTTGGGCACCCAGGACAAAGAGTTGCAGAGATGTAAATCTGACTTCCAGAGCCTTTGACCATGGAAGATGACTGGCAATCAAAATTGCCAAGGATGGTAAAGCACCCCCTTTAGCCACCCCATGGTTGTAACTTTTGCACTTGTTTAGTGACTTTGTCTTTGTTAGCTTTAATACTTCAAATATCGGTGCCCCTCCATTTATTTCAGAATCTCTATGCCAACTTATCTGTCACATATGAACTTAGCATATGCTCTCTTTTAGATCATGGCCATCACACCTTTCAACAAAGACATTGATCTTCTCTATTCAGCACCCATCCTTTTGCAGGCTCCAACATCTGCAAATCAGATTTCAGCTCTTAGTTCTCTTCACTCCCATGTCTACCACCAAGAATTTAGCCACAGGGGAAAAGGAGCATCCCTGAAATGCAGAAGGGACAGCCATATTCTCTGATCTAGAGGTGAACAGCAGTCATAAAAGCCCTGAAAATGATTGTTTGGAGCCTTGAGCAGACCTGTAGCAGCATTTGGAAACAGCAGTGATCCAACTTGAGGAAGACATTGGCTATTAGAGGATTTTCACTTGATAGCTATCATATTCAAGCTGATGTCCAGCTTCTAGGAAGGTTTCAGACTTATCTTATAGGAGTTTTGTGCAAATAGATGCATTTTGAGCTGAAAACTTGAATCTAATGGACAGAACTTGGCCCTAAATGACCTGCCCCTGTTGTTTCCCATTTCTAGTGGCCGATGTTCCTGCACTAATTGCTCTAACAATACAAAATTCCACCTCATCATCTGTAAGCTGTGCAATTCAAAAAAAAAGAATGTTGAAAAAACAGATCTGGCAGGGGCATAGTTAACAAGATTTTAGAGAATGTAGAGCCATAATGCAACAGTGAATTCAAGTTGCAAATTACCTGCAATGTATCCCTCACAGAAGCATAAGAAATTTCTCTAGATCCTTTTGAAGCAAGATCAGCAAGAGACAGTAACCGCATTTTTGTTATGCAATCTTCATGGACTAGACCTACATTCAAAGAGAGAATGTGTAAGTTTTTAAACAACCAGAATGCATCTACATGGAACAATATAGAGCTATTGTCTCCAAGGTCAAAAGAGATACCATAGCTTTTCAATAATGCAGAATTTGCAGCTTGAAACTCCAAATAAGAATCTAATCGCTGAGTGAGGAAAATCTGTAACAAGTGGTACACCAATGCATACTTTCCATCTCTCTCAAGTTGTGCCACAACAAGCATATCTAGTAAGTCACACTAAGAAGCAAGCAAAATTAATTTATTAGTTGGCATCTCTTTATAACTAAGAACCTTGTGAAATAGCAAATGGGTAATCAAAAATATCCAAAAATTAAATCTAGTAATGAATAGAAAGATAAAATACATATAATCCAAAAATTTAATAAAAAGACACCTAATAAAATAAGCAAATCAAGAAACAGTAATCTGAACAAAAGCAACTCCTAACACTACTCTACCAAAAGAAAAAGAAGAGCTAACTAACTACTCACTAGAAATAAAAGTAGAGGATATACAAAACCATGTTGCACATAGAACACAGCGGTCAATATGTGCAAGAACTAGAGGCAGAATGTAAGGAATAAAGAATGACAAGATTATAACCAGCATTTCCCAGGAATGGGAGCAAGGAGCTGTTATGATTCGTGAGAACTAGAGGCAGAACACAAGGAATAAAGAACAACAAAATTAAAATAACTGTTGCTAGGGAGCAAGAGCAGAGAAAGAGTGGAGTAGAATGGGATTGGGAGTTCCAAATAAAATCCGAAGAGCATTCTGTAGTTGTACCACACATAATGCACTTGAAATTTGAAACACTAATCACCCTCTCATATTTCCAATTTCATTTTCAGTAGTGAAGGAAGAAGCAGTCAAACAGTGAAGGGAGAGAACATTTAAACAGTGAATGAATACCAGTGCTCTAGTCTTGCTAAAAATTTGTGGAAAAAAATAGACGGTGAAGTGGTGAAGTAGATTGAATGTAGTATAACATATGTACTTGAAACTTAGTTTTACTTTTTAAGACAAGAGTCTAGACCTATTGATATCAATTTCAATTTTCTAACAATAATAATCAAGTAGACTGTTCAATGATTTTCTAATCATTGTATGATTGTTCAAACCTTCTTCATTCTGTGAATCAGATTTTAAATTCTTAATAATGTAGCTAAGTTACCAGGGTACTTGGGTTCAGGGCTGGGCATGAGCATGCTTCAATTGCATAATGCTAAATACATTCTGACTTCTGAGTGCATTGCAGCCTACAAGTTTTTATGTAAGCATTATTTTTCATCACTTACTAGTCATGTCCCTCAGGTTTTTTTTTGATCTCTCCAATTCTCTGTATTTATACCTGTCAGTCAATAAATAATGTGGTCCAGAGGCCTTTTCTCATAGATGAAACCATCTTTAGACATTCAAAACATATATTGTTGGAAAGTTCAAGTCTAGAACATATGATCGGGCCATGAAAATCGATATGCATGAATCAATTTCTTTACTACCTATAAACAGAGTACAAGATGGTTGGGCATTGGGCAGCATTTTCAGAATCAGCTCTAAGTGAAGATTTACCTGCCTGGTCTTCCTATTCTGCTATTTAGATATGATAAATGGGTGGTATAGTGCAATTAGTAGGTATTTGAACTAATTATCAGTGCACATTAGTTACTCCATTGATATGATACTACGATGTTATTAATAATTTGAATGAAGAGTCTTTCGGGCTCAAGTTCCTACATCTTTTCCTATCGCAAGTGTTCTTTGGCCCAGAGTATGTGCTTATTTGTCAACACCAAATACTGACAGATTGTACCAACTTTGACCTAAAATTTCCTTAATGTTCCCTGCCATCTACTAGCTACCTTGCTAACCAGTTGCAGCATTTGCTAATTTATTGGACAAGGTACTGGATACAAAGATTCCTTGCACAAGTTGTATGTGTCAACCTGTCAGTGTTGAACAGACATGACCTTGTTAGCTACTACTCTACCTACTCTCGAGCAACTATCCTAGTTCCTGGGTTTAGGTTCCTTGGAGCTCTTACTCTGGGTTTTCTCCTTGTCTCAACCAAGGGTTTTCTAGCTTACTTTAACGTAGATATTCCTTAGAATAGTTGAACCCGAGTGATCAAGGCATTCCTTCTCTTGATGTTTGGTAGTTTTAGGATGGAGCAGCATATGTTTTTTCCAAAATGGCCCTGAATACGACAAAGTAAAAAATCCAACTCTGGTATAGTTGCAGGTTGTTTATGGATTTTTGGAGGTTTTGGGTCAATTCAGAGACCCTCAAAACATTTGGGGGCATGAAAGAACTATGTCCCTGGATCTTTGATCCATGAAACTAGTCCTGGCACCCAATTTTCTGTCAAATTTACTAGCTAAAATTTCACAAGGAAAAAGACAAATTCGAGCCATTTTGAATAAAAAATATCCTATGCTGCTATAGGACCCTTTAATGCATTGGGTTCTTTTGTCTTGATAGCAGTCCTTTCAGCTTTCTACCTGTATCTATTATCAGATGGTTTTTCTCTGGCTTTCGTTGGCCTCAATCCTCGACTGTGCAGCTTGACAACGACTACTAATTTTGTGAAAAAAATTCAATACCTTTTTTTTGTATTAAAGCTACGTACATAATGTTTTATTCATAGTCAATAGATACCTTAATTTCAAAAATAATTATTCAAAGGGCCAAACCTATCAAACTGAGGTCTATGGTGAATCCCCTGTTGTTTTGAGATCTCAAAGCTGTATCATCCTATGCTGCCTATACTCATTCAAAGGGAAGCATCCTCGTTGTTATAGATATTTTCACCCCACTAGGTGAATCACACTTTGTATGGCATTCCCCTGTCCCGCTGCAGACTCTTTAGACCCAATGGACCACATTTTATCCTTTGATGTATCATTGATCATCCCCAAAACTATATAAACTATGATATACGCGTCTTTTCCCCCGATAACCGCGTACATACGCGGGTTTGACCCCTATAGTCGCGTACATCGGGATGTGTGCATAATCCAAATCCTTTTGGAGCGTTCCTTGACTTGGATCCGACTCATATGACTCTTGGCCTTCCATATACCTTGAGATCGCTCGGATTCGACCCTTCATTATCCCTTGTGAAGCTATATAAGGAACCATTGGTACATTGAAGGGGGAGGGAAGATATAGAGATATTGAAGCAAGGAAGCTATAGTCCATTGTTTCCAGAACTTTATGCTTGAGTCTGCATCCCTTTGTCCCTTTGGAGCACTGTTGTGTTCTTCCCAAGCTTGCCCTTGGCTAGTAAGCTTGCTATCGAAGTGATGGAGGATTGAGGTGGTGGAGGCCCAAGTGGGGGATTCAGTTTCTCCGATTCGTAGACGTGCCGTCAGAGGTTGTCACTTGTAATCTCTGATTTATGTTAATAAGAAACATCTTTTCCTGTCCAATGATGTGCATTTGATTTAATATTGTATCCATTGGAATGTATCGAATGCTTTTACATTATTGATATTATATATGCTAGAATAATGCTAACACCATGTTATAGTATGCTTGTATTGTTCACTTGTTGTTGAGGCAGGATTATATCAATTCAAGCTCAATGGATTATTTCTATTGCATATTGGGAAAGATGGTGTTCTGGAGTCTAGCTGTCTGTTGTGGTACCCCAAGCCATAGGAATTTCTCTCCGTAACACTCGTTCATGTTGATTCAGAAGGAAAATGTCAAATGGAAAGAGAGCAGAGAGAACCATTATTCCCTAGATTCTTAGTTTTAAACTAGAGCATCTTGACATAGGTGTTTAACCATGAAACATGTATCCTAACGGGCACAATTATGAAGCCAAAGCATAAGAATAAAGATGCGAGAGGTTTTTTTAGCAAATAGTGAAAAAATTTAGACCAAGACAGGGACTCAGTTGGAAAGTGGAATTAGAAGGAGCAAGACTGTAATGCAGTTCATCTCCCAAAACAGAGACTTTAGAAGTGTGGCCCAACCTAAGCACAGGTGAATGGAAAAGGAAAATATCACATCAAAAGTAGCTTGCAAAATTTGGATCCTTGACAAATGTCAAATTTATATAAAGTTACAAACAAAATGAAATCAAGTCCCAAAAGAAGCATGTCACCAAATTAATGAAGAACATGTCAGTGCTCTTTTACGAATGCTACAACCACAGCTTTCAGTTGATCAAAGAATGGAGGGGGGTGGTGTTTCAGATATGTCCTATGAAAAACACTTCCTTGAACATTTTCACAAAGCATGCTTTAACCTGTTACATGAACTTGTTAAGTTCCTCCAATGGAACTTAACAACACACAATTGGTTTGCTGGTCTTTACTAATTTCAAGACTGATGTTGATTCTTAGGCACATGATTCTCCACTCTACAACCTTCCCATCCTGGTTGATGTTCAATATAATAAATAAGTTAATACAGATTACACAAGGAGGAACTTTTCAGCTTCCCACAGGAACAGGCTATTTAGAATCATGGGTATATCATGTGGTACAAAGTGTTATAAATGTGAATGAGGGAGTCACATAAGAGCATGGAATGGCTGATCTCTTTTAGCAACTGATTAACGTTATTGGGGTTCATAACTGGGGTATTGTAGAACACAAAGTTCTTCAAAGCAAGAGATGCATTAGGGGGAATTGAGGTTGATGCAGAAGTTTTCAATAGTTTGCTTGAGGTCATAATGACCATAAAATTTGACAGGCTATTTGAGGGTATACATGATAAATGTAGAATCATGTTCAATAATTTAATTCCCTCTATAGAAGAGAGATGTATGTATAGTGATATATTTTTGCTGAAGAACATGGAAATCCTGGTAATCAAGCAAGGAGGTTAACTTATCTATTAAAGAGCATCTACTTACAAGTGCAACTGATATGGTGGAATGCCTAAGAATGGATCCTATTAAAGTCATTTTGCTTAAGTTTTATTTGGGGAACACTGAGGACTCATTGATGTTGAACCAATCCAACAAGTTCCGGGAATTTCTTGGAGGCAATGGTAACTTTTTTCCTTTAATTGATGCTTTGGATGGATGCTATAATGAGTCAGTGAATACGAAGGTGCTACAACTGTTTGTTAACCTTTTAACAGGTGATCTGAGTTATATTAACTTGAAACACACCTTGCAAGAAAAGTTCTTATTGATGGATTCATCTTCTTTGGCTTCATGGCTGGAAAAAATGCTGCTAGGATATACTGCTCAATCAACTGTAGGTAATTTTCCAACAGGAGTCTCTAATTCAGTAAGAGATTCAGCTATTGCTTTCATCAATGCTCTGGTGTCACCTTCATCTGATTCAATCAAGAGAACTTTGTGATCACATTCTTGATGCATTGCTTGTGGGTCTAGAGAAGGCATTCCTATCATTTGATGTTCCTACTGTGAAAGCATACTTCAATTTTGTAGTTTGTATGGTGCTAACAAGCATGTTTCTGAAAAATTAACAGAGAAGCCTTGGTCAAACACTAGTTCTAACAATGATTCTGCTAGCTGTAAGTTAGGGGAAGCAATACAATAAAAACCTACCTAGTTAGGGGAAGCAATACTGATCCATGTTTTATGGTGGGAGCAACTCATACAGTTAATAGAAGGCTGGAGAAATAGAAGCATATATTGGGAGTGGAGCAATAAAACCATGTGTCCAACCTAATCCTGCAAGTACATGTTACTGCTTTGTCATTCATGGTAAACATAGGGAAGCTAGGCTAAGAGATAGCTAGCCATGAAGGGATTTGTATAGAATTTATGGCCACAATCCTGGAATGCATGAGTAAGCAGTAAGGTACTCTTTCTTGAAAACATACCTGGGACAGTTCTCTGATGGCCTTGCAGCTATATATCACTATTGAATATTCAGTTAACTCTCAAGTTTGGTGCAATGCTCAAATACCAGTATTTTGTTAGCAGACTTTTGAGATGGGCATCTCCTTAAATTATTTAAGGCTTAAAATTTGATAGTTTATACGTAATGGTGTCCTATGTGTCAAAACATGGGGTCCCCAAACCTGCTGCATAGATAGGAGACAGGTAGTTGTATAGGAAGCCAACCATATCCTTAAGTTCTATATTTTATTTTTTATTGATAAAAGGGAAATTTAGGGACAAAATTAAAAATGAAAACATTGAATTACCTGAAATCCACCAAGGAGAGATTCCATCTACGTAAGAATAGAATCACATTCACGGATCTCAGAATGAAGGGAAACCAGGTTGTCGCTTTCAATTATGTAATCTTGTACAAAAAAGAAGAAAGCAATTAAAGACATTAATACAATCAGGAAACATAATGTGATTTCAAAGTTATCACTGAAAAAGAATTTAGAAGATAATATCATTCCCAAAATATATATATATATATATATATAGTACAAAGAAACTGCTATTCACACCTCTGTTATGCTGATTTTTATATTTAAGAGATCATAATTTCTCAAAATAAACAATAAAACTAGCTCACTCCAAGACCCCATGGATGTGTATATATGAATTGAAACATTGCAGCATAACTAGTGATAGGCAGGAGATTCTAAAAGTCTAGCAACACACTATAGCAGCTGTTTGTTCAAGAAAAAAATCAGCAGGACCAGCACTAAGGTCTTACAAAATGCAAAGATCTTTAGGTGAATCTAGGAGACGGAGACACTGAAAATACAACAATGAAGTCTGGAAATTATTGGCTGAAAATTCAATAAGAACACTTTCGATATGACTGTTTCTAAAGGGTGCTGTTCTATTTGTGCTAGGGTGTGCCACAGGGGTCACAAAGTTGTTTACTCTCGTTTAAGCTGTTTCTTTTGTGATTGTGGAGCAGGAGGGGTAAGAGGGACAAGTTGCCTCTGCTTGAAGCCTCGAAACTATGTTTCTTCCAGCACTACATCATTGAGGGGGGCTAGCGGCGTTGATCCATTCTTGCCTCTCTCATATGAGAGGGATCATCTTCAGCCATCTGACAGTGACTCTGATCTTGAGGATGAAGGTTGCATGGAGAATGAGAAGACTTTCAAGTTATCTATCCCCAAAGAGGAAGAGGATGGGTTGCTATCACTTTTTATGGATATGGATATTGAAGGCCAAGTTTTGAAGGCCACGATAGAGATGTGCAGTCAAAAGGTATATCTCTGTGTTTCACATCAGCCTACAGATTACTTTTCCTCTCTTATCATGATGGTTCAACTTTGATTGGGCATTTGAATCCTGATGCGACATCTATTAGCAAAGTATCAAGTGTTCTTGATACTTTAGCACGACGGTGTTAAGCTCAATTTAGCATGAAGGTCGCCCTTTCAACAATTGGACAAGTTACCAATTTTCCTATGTCACAATACTTGGCAAAGAGAGATGCAAAAAGGTATTCTAGATCGTGTTGAGGACAACGGCATGAGAGAAATCCCTCCATTGGTTGTAGTGTGCTCTGTCCTCAAGGAAGAAGATCTCAAAGAGGAGAACAAATGGTTGTAATCGACAATATGTACCTTCGCAAGAAGAGTTTTTCTTGTTCTAGGTTCTCCATAAAGAATGACTCCCTTTAGAGGCTTTATACCAATATATTCATATAATTCAGGATGGGTCAAAGGAAGCTCCACTGCTTCTATAATCTCTTGAATTTGAGCATCTAAACCTCCAACATCAGCGTATGACTCCAATGGTGCCTTCTCAACTTTCATCACTGATACCATTGGGTCCACTTCATCTTGAAAAAGACCAACCACAGAGAGAACCTGTGCACACAAATATCCAAATATTTCACAATGGGCTTA
>LPNX010502384.1:234146-276246 GCA_001517045.1 Pseudotsuga menziesii | reverse complement strand
TACAAATTAAATGAAATAAATAAAATGTTTACAAAAAAATTCAATGTCATAGAAGTCCTTGTAATAGAATTTTTCTAGATTTCTTGAAATATGTGTTAATTCAAGCCTTTTTACCTCCATCCATGGGTCCTTTTCCATCCATGTTTCTCTCTCATACCTGAAGTAAATCTTGAAAGGCCCAAAAACACTCACATCAAGAGGTTGCAACTTATGAGTGGCATGTGCATGCAAAGTCAACAAGTCAATGTCTATCATGTTTTCATCCTCAATGTTTTGTATATCTAGGTGGCTTCCATGGCCATAAAAAATCAACAGATCTCTGTTTTGAGGCGAGACACCACCAGTACAAACTCAACAAAGTGAGAAATCCAATTCAAAAACAATTCTTTGGTCATCCATGCATGGGGATGTGCATCCACACAAGCCCCTAGTTCACAATTATGAATATAGTTTTTTAGCTAATTCTTTCCCTTGAACAAATAGAACCCAGGGATTGATGCACCTATTGCATTTACACATCATAGGATTGTTATCCATGACCTGCTCTTAGGAAACAAATTAGGCACATTCCTGCTCCCTCTCTTAACAATTACCCACGGGCTGCAATTCCTTCATTCTTGTAACCTAGTTTCATCACATTTCTAGATGTGGTATGGAATTTATGAATATTTTTCATATACAATGGATAGAGTGCCATATAACCTTGACACAATTGTAGGGGATAGATTTAAAGCCCAGTCTCTATCAATTCCCTTTGTTGTTCATAAGACAAGATCTAGATGCCTAAGTTTAAATCCTCCACACCATGATTTCTTGGGGGATCCATCTCTGGATGGATTTGGAATCCCTTAACAGATTTTAGCAATGGTGGATTTCATTCGAATAAGCTCCAAACCATGGCCTAATTGAGCCATCTATTTACACCAAACAACCACCTCCTCCTCTTCTTATTCAATCAACACTATAAGGGGCCCTTTCTGCTTTGTATAACTGAGGCCATTTATCCAGTAATGCATGGATGTGGGTGCAATCCCATGTTTTTCGGAAACTACTCTAAAAGAACAACCATTGAATTTTATATCATACATTGCATCCAACATATCCTCTTTTGTCCGTCCTCTGATGGCACTAATCTTCTTGGTTTGAGTTGGACCTTGAATTGTGGTTGATGGTGGAACAACACCAGTAACCTCTATCTCATTTTCCTCTTCAGCATCCAAGGGAGCATTGTTGTTAGCAATAGTTGAACACCCCTAGTCCCTCGGCTCCTTGCCCTCTTTGAACGAGCATTGGAATTCAATCTTGGCATGTTTGCAGACACCTACATAACAAGAACGTAACCTCTTCAATCATATATATCTTGCATGATTCCCTGTCTTTATATGTAACTTGAATTGAACAATTTTGTATTGAAATGCATAGAAGAGACAACTTTGTATATCTACTCACTACAACTATTGATTACAATAGAAGTATAAGGGTGACTGGAATCGCAACTATGTCTTTAAATGTAGCTTGAATTAAGCAGTTTTGTATTGAAATGCATAGAAGAGACCGATGAAACAAAAATGTAGAAATGAGTTTCTTCGTACTTAAAATGAGTGTGTATGCAACTATGGTCGAGCAATGATCCATGGCCACTTAAGGGAAAATGGCAATGTGCCTCTCTAAGGGTGTCATTTTCTAATGAATTGTCAACAAGCATAATGTGTCTAGTCGATGGGCATGTGTGAATTGCAGAGAAGATAATCATACAAAATACAAAATCCATGCATTAGAAAAACCATGCATGTATAGGCTCACTGGTCTACCGAAACAATGGCAGAGATTTGAATGTTTTAGGTTCTGAAGGCAGACTCGATTTTCGTTTGGGGTAGCATATAGTCAATGGAAACTTGTATGTTTGATTTTGAAGGTCATCCTATATTGAATGCAATCCTCCTTGTTTGATTTTGAAGGGAAACCTATAATGAATGACAGCTTGAATGTTTGATTTGGAAGGGCATCCTACATGTTTGATTTAGAAGGGAAACCTAGGGTCAATGGCAGCTTGGATTGCTATTTTTTCTTAGCATATATGAGTTGAAACAGCCAAAATATATGTTATGTGTTTACATGAACAACATGTCATTTGTTAATGAACAATCATATTGCATAATAATTAAACAGTTTAATTCATTCACATTCAATCCCTTGTGTTTAAATAGAGGAATACCAATCCAACATTCCTTTCATAATAGTCATAGAACATATATATGTTAACAACATGTAGCATACAGTCATAGAACATATACAAACAGTCATAAAATAGATAGAATCGAATATACCAACAGATTGTTGACGTTGCTGCTAAGCTTAAAATGATTTGTTGAAATCCAACAAGTGTAAAATGTAGAATGGTTTATTCTTGTTTATAGTTTCCTCTTGTTGTGTTTGATTGGTAAATTGAGTTGCCATGAATCACAAACTTTTAATTTGTGAGTGCATAGGATTGAAGTTGGGGTGATCCGATGGCTAGAAAAGAGCATGCGTTGATCCATGTGCTTCTAAACTTGTTTATGATTGATTTGATTTACTTATTTGGTTTGGTGACATTTATTTCATTTGGAGGCTTGAATTGGTTGTGATTCGATCGCTGGAAAATATCCAGTGATGATTTGTGTTTATTCATGTGTTGTTAAGACTGCCAATGGATTGTTTATGGTTGATTTGATTAATTTAATTTGGCTGGTGCCATTTATTGCAGTTGGAGGGTTGAGTGGTTAAACATGCATGCATGTGAAGCTGACCAAACCCCCCATTCAATGTGCAGGTATGTATGGGAGTTGCTTTCAGTGGGATTGTTGATGTATGGGTATCCTTCAGTGGAGATTCGATGGGTTTGAAGTGATAGGAAATCTATACTTGTGGACTAGGAAATGTTGGAAGTCTTAAGGTTCAATTAGATCTCTATGTCAAAGAATGTTTGGATATGACAAGGACAAGATGGGTTGTAATTTAAGGTTTCCAGTTATGTACATTTGGTATTAATAGGACCGTTTATGAACAATTATGGACTTATTGGAATATATATATATATATAATTTACACTTGCATTTGTCAATTTTATTCATTTTATAGATGTTGGATAAAATTAGCTCTATCAACACAAGTGGTCCCTGCACCACTATTGAATTCTCTCCACTAAGCTTAGTTTAGTTTATAATTAATAAACAATGTACTTGACATTCTATAATTAAAATGTTATTGACATTTTTTTTCTATTGTCTTATCCCAATATGTGAGTTCAAGTCTAGTCTATCAATAAATAAATAAATAGTTTGGGATGCTTAATACTATATTCAAATGAATTAAGGCTATTAATGTACAATGAGAGTGTGTAGACCATAATAAAGATCGTATAATCTCATTTTACAAATTCCACTTTTATGTTTTGGTTTTAGTGTTTATAAATTTTATTTATTTGAAATCACTTTGTTAAATAACTTTTAATCTTATTTTTAGTTGTTTTTAGTGTTTATAAATTTTGAAAATAGTTTGTTACATAAAATTTAATTTAATTTAGTTTTTTTAATAATAGTATTTCATTTTAATTTTTTATTTAATTTTTTTTATAATTATAGGTTTTAAAGAACTTCTAATAGACTTTGCATATATCAAAATGATTTATTATTTAAAACTTGATTATGTTTTATGATTTATGATAAATACTGGTATATATGTTATTTTTTCCTAAAAAAATTGTAACTTTATTTTTATATAAAAATAAGTTATATTATTTATGGTGACAAAGAGTTTTGATTTCAAAATCAGGTCAAAAGTACTGATTAGATCTAGTCCCTCACTTTTAACAAATTAAAAATCCAACATTATAAACGAAAAACTCAGAAAATAAATTATGAAACCGTCTCTTCCATCTAATCTGTTATCTGATCACGGAGACCTTTCATAATGCTTGAAAATTCTCAAAATTTGTATCATCTCAAATACTTCTAAATCTCCAAAAATTTGAAGCTTTTGAAGCTTCTTAATGCCCATCTTTATTGCAAGAAGTAAAAGTAGACGAAGAGCACATCGTTCAACAAAATCGTTTGATCCTTTCCCCAATCCAACCTTGAAAGTGTATTTTATATCATTTGAAAGATATAACACTCCACCAGTAGCTACTACATCATTCTCCCTCTAAACTCCACAATCAAAATAAGACCATGGGACTTCGTTATTTATAGACTCTTCTTTCACTAGTTTGATTTTGACATCCAAGTCAAATTGAGCGAAGCAGTAGAAAACTGCATATATTATGTATGCACATCCCAAAGGAGTTGGATGCTTCTTCAAAAATATGTTTATTCCTACCATTCCATACTTTCTAGGCCACTATCATGAGAAGACTCAAAAATTCATTGAATTCTGAATTTAAGATTCAAGATTTCAAACAATATTGAATATATGAGCATGCCCATACCGTTTTGAACTTCTTGTTCCTTCCATACTTGAATAGTGTACTTACATTCAACAATAAGATAGAAGTTCGATTATGCTTCTATTCCACATATCCCTAGACCTTCCTAACACCTACGCTGCAAAATATCCCATGTTAATTCTTTATTCCACAAAAAGAACCACATAATATTTTTATTTTTATTTTGCAGGACAATTGAACTTCCATAAAGACCGTCACCACCAAATAAGTGTAATGTTCTATCCACCCCCATCTAAACTTTGTATCCCTTTTTTGGAGAGTATTTTCCTTCAGCATTGTGTATCCAAACCAACTGATCTTCTATAGACTGAATTCAAATATGACAGATCGAAATATGCTTCATAAAATACCTCTAGACCGGAGCCTCTACATCTCTAAATCCCCAAATATCATCCCCAAGCCACCTCTGCTCGAAAATGGTAGTTTTTTGTTTACCTGCAATTTGATTGGGAGTAAAAATGCCTTTAAATCTAAGTTGTACGATCATATGCAAAGGTAGAAAGTGAGCTCTACCACTTCCCACCCAGGAATCTTCATCGATCCTTAGGCTACAACCATCTCCCACCTTCCAGGATAAGGCATTTCCAATTACGTTGAAGGCACAAAAAACAACTTTCCAAAAGCTATAAACATTGTGAATATATTTGATGGGATTCTGAATCCATCCCATAAGAGTAGAAGGTCGGATATATTTATGAATTATAACCTCTCTCCACTGGCCAAAACGAATAGTAGTCCTCCAAACACTCTTTGTCGCTAGTGATTTTGAGAAAATGGTTGGATCTTTAATACCCCATTTGCCTTGAGATTTAGGTAGAGCTATTTCCTATTGTACTTTATCCTAACAATTCCATTGTGATATGTTTTCCTAAACGAAAAATAATTTCCTCAAAGTTTCCAAAACACCCCAGAGAATTAGGGTCATCCAATATGTTGGAGTCACATCAAGGACATATTTTACAAGCACCGACCTACCTACGTTGGAAAGCCATCGATAACTCCAATTCACTACCCTTTTCTCACATTTAGAAATGAGCCACATCCAATCTTTTATGCAGTAAGAGACAATTTTAAGAAAGAAATCTAAGTACTTTAAACCCATATCAAATTCATAACAATAATATGAAAAGATACTTTTAAAATAGGTCATATCATCTTCTTCAATACATGATCCCGCTATGCTAGTTTTTTATCATTTACCTGCATACAAGTAGCTTGACAAAAAAGATCAAGGATACCAAACAAGTGCTCCATATCACTTCTTGAACCATCATTGAATATTAAAATGTCATCAACAAATAAAGTGTGAGTGGTCCAACAATCACCTCTAATATGTATACCTTTGAAACTCCCTACCCTTTTTGCTTTTAGAATAGATTCGCTTAAACCCTCTGCCACTATAAGAAACAATAAAGGGGTAATCAGGCAACCCTGTTGAATGCCTCTTTCAAGTTGGAAAAAACTGGATGTCACACCATTAATAAGAACATAGAAATATACTTATGTAATAGAGGCTATTACCCATTTAATGAATTGCATGTCAAAACCCAGTTGACATAACATCATCCTTAGGTACATCCAACAGACCTTATCGTATGCCTTCTTAANTTGTGTGTGTGTATATATATATATATATATATATATATATATATATATATATATAAAGTGAAACATGATGGGTTGCTCTTTTTTTAAGTTAAATTCATTTTTAATGCAAAGTTTAATGATAAAATAAACATAGTATTTTCAATGACAAATGGATATTATATTTTTTATTTACTTTTATTGAGATGAAAAATCTAATGATTTGGTATTTGATTAAGAATTACCATTAAGAGCAAAAAATTAAGTTGGATTTAAGAATTTATTATTAAAATAAAAATCTTTCCTTTTTTAACGAATTTTTTTATTTATTTCATTATATTATTCAATTTGTTAATCTTATTTTTCTCAACTATATCCCAATTTTTTTTTATCTATAACTTCTTATTAACAACTAGTTTTTATAATTAATGGCTAGTTTTTAATTTTCTATATATACTCTGCTGCCCTCTTCTTTTCTGTTGTGCCATAGCTTCAAATGATCTTGATGATGGGTGGAGGGTCCACCCGAAACGCGTCGATCACTTCTGAATTTGTACACATAGAAAATCCATAAGCTTACACACAATATCATCTTTGCTCATGGTATTCCATTTGGTTGTAGCCGAAGAGAGGCAACTCACATATTTCACCTTTTTAAAAAGTTTCGTAGAAGTCAGACTTGTGTATAAGGAAAACAGAAATCCTATAGAAAGCCTTTTTTTTGTGTTTCGTGGAGTTTACTAATAAGGAATCCATGGGAACTGCAATCGATTCTTTACTGGGCTGTAAGTTTGATCTAAATGACATCAATTCATCGTCTCTAAGGTTGTATTATTCATGTCCACGGAGGAATCAAGACGAGCAATATAGATGACAACACAAAACAAAACAAAACATGAATGTGGTCAATTGTTCTAACCAAGTTGTGTATTTATAGTTTCATGGAAACACCAAATTAGGGTTTTACTAAGGGTAATTAATGTCGAAGGTTTTTATTTATTGTCTTAGAGCTTGATTTGCTTCAAAAATTTTGTTGTTGCAATGAACTCTATTTTTTATACATCTATGTTTTGGATATAGTCACACCTATTCCATTTGATGTTGTACATGTTGTTTTGGAGACAGTCACGCCTATTCCATACGATGTTGTAAATGTTGTTTTGGAGACAGTCACACCTGTTCCATATGATGTTGTAAATGATGTTTTAGAGACAATCACGCCTATTCCATATGATGTTGTAAATGTTGTTTTGGAGACAGTCAAACCTATTCCATATGATGTTGTAAGTGTTGTTTTGGAGATATTCACACATATTCCATATGATGTAGTAAATGATGTTTCGAAGACAATCACACCTATTCCATGTGATGTTAATAAACTAACTTGAAGCTTATTTGTAGAGATTGTAGGCCTGACATATACTTTGGATTGTTTATTTCCATAACTTGTAGATTGTATTGTCAACCTTGTTAAAGATGCATTCTCAAGTCACTATTGTCGTTCATGTGGTGATTAGTGGCAAGGACAACTATCTAGAATGGTCAAGGAAGATCAAGCACACCCTCATCTTCAACAATATATGAGATGACATATGTGAATGAGAAGATGATGCATTCAAAAATCCTAAAACAAATAAATAGCTTGCCATATGGAAGAATGAAGATAAGAAGGCATATGCACTGATCATTATTATAGTAAGTGAAGAGATGATTCGACATATTTCATCTGCTAAAAACTCTTATGATGTTTTAAAGAAGTTGAATGGATGTGGCATCTAAGATCAAATCCATTATGCATGGCATTGATGCTATTGGTGTGAAGGTATACCTTGCTCTCACCAGCTTCATCAAGGTCCTTTACCCCACATTTCTCACTATCTTGAGTCACTTCAAGATAGTGGCACGCTGAAAGACCTCAAATTTGACACTCTAGAGGAGAATATTACATAACAACAAAAATCCTTTGGAAAGAAGCTAGTTCAACCTATTGGAGGGACTATGTGTCTTACTAAAAAATGGAAGAATTGATTACATGATTCTTCTAGAGGAAATGGAAACAAAGAGGACGTGGAAGAAATAACTTCAAAGGCAGTGGGGGTAGACATAATCATGGTGAGAGATCTAATATTTAATATGTTTGATGTAGCAAAGACATGTAGAATTCCATGGGAGAATATCAACAAGAAGAAAGAGAAGAAATAAGACAAGAGGTAAAGCTCTTGAATCTACTCATTTCATGGTTGCACATTGTAATGTTGGAATAAACGAAGTTCTATTCAATACTTAATTTGCATCTTGGAGAGAAACTCGATTGTTTGACACTAGTGCAACCTACCACATGAAATTTAGTAAAGACTTATTTGAATATCTAAACGACAATGTAGACGGTGTAGTATATTTTGTGGATAAATTTTGCCTCAAACCTTAGGGAATTAGCACCATCACGCTCAAATTTCCTGGATTGTCTGACTTTCTGTTGTAGAATGCTCTCTATCTCTTAGATTTGTAGAGAAACTTGTTGTCTCTTAAGCACATTCGACACCAAGGCCATTCCATCCACATATTTCATGGGAAAGTTGAAACAAGGAGATCTTTTGACAACGAAGTCCTTATGACTAGATGGGAAGATGAGAGACTGTTGAAGCTGCAAAAAACATTTGCAAGGGCAGATAATTTTGCACACTTGTCTCACTATGATGAAGGTACATTGCCACCTAGTCTTTCGCGGCATGATGCATATGGGCATATAAATTATGATAGTCTTTGTTTGTTGAAGAAGAATGGTGCCTTTGGTTTTTCCACCATTTCAAAGAAGTTGAAACATTGTGGTGCTTGTATTCTTGGAAAAGATAGTACGTAGTCTTTCCATGATTCAAATTCCATAGCATGTAGAAAATTAGAGTTGATACGCTCCGACTTAATGCTTGTTTATTTTTCAAATGGTAATAAATATCTCATGACTTATTGATGATTACACCCAAAAGTGTGTTATTTATTTTTTGAAGTAAAAGCCTAAAGGATTTGAAACATCTAAAAATTTTCATATATGGATTGAAAATGAAATACAATATACCCATTGTAGTGATAATGGAAAAAAAGTATACCGCTAACGAATTTGAAAATTTTCTTCGCCAAGATGGGATTATGCATCAAACCATTGTTCCATATAACCTTGGGTAGATTTGTGTAGTAGAAAGATTCAACAAGGCACTCTTGAATATGGTACGCTCCATGCTATTTTTCAAGAATGTAAAATTAATGTTTTGGGGTGTTTCCTTTTTGTGTGCAGTCTATTTGAGAAACATAATTCCATCTCATGCTCTTGCCAACAAGACCCTGTATTAAATCAGGTATGGATCCATTCCTTTGATGAGGCATATCAGGGTCTTTGGTTCCACTTACCATGCCTTAATTCCAAAGGAACAAAGAAACAAACTTGGTGCAAGGATTCAAAAGTGCATCTTCTCGTGGTACTTAAACACCACCAAGGGATATTATGTATATGATGAGATAAATAAAAAGTGTATTCTTTCTAGAGATGTGATTTTTCTTGAAATGAATAAGCACGACAAGTCTATGGAGACTCAACTTATTCATCTAGATAAATTTACCCATGTAAATACATATCATGAATTTGACAATGAGATTCCACATCTTAAAAGGGGGATTCTTATCTTGGATCAATCTTTGGTATCTCCTTTTGTGTCACCATCTCCCCCTTCATGAAAAAGTTCCTACCACTTCACCATAACACTAGTTTTCAGTTGGATGATGTGATTGAAAGAATTTAAAGATTTAATTTTCAAGAGAATGAAGAACTAGCTGAGCAACTTGGACCCTCACATAAAGCTCAAAGTGGGTCATGAAGACACTTGAAAGTGTTCATCCTGACGAATTTGGAAAAACTTGAAGTGAAATTTCAACAAGACAAGAAGATGGAGGTGATGTAAACGATTCAAATTCAGGTGATTTAGATGATATCAATGTTTCATATATTATGAATTGAATTTATTTTCTAACCTTGAACTATCTTCCTTTGAAGAAGTTGCTTCTCATGATAAGTTGATAAAATCCATGTGGAATGAATACGATGCTATCGTTAAGAATGGGACATGGAAGTTGGTGGACCCTCCATTTGGAACCAAACAAATTGGTTGCAAGTGGGTTTATAAGAACAAGTACAAATCACATGACTCACTTGGCAAGTATAAAATTAGGCTTGTGGCAAAAGGTTTTGCACATAAATAAGGCATTGATAATGGGGAGACTCCCCCCCCCCAACAACAAAAGGGGATACCAGTTGTACTCTACTAGATTTGGCTACATAGAACAAGTGGATAGATCATCAAATGGATGTGAAGACTGATTTCATGAATGGAGACTTGAATGAGAATGTCTTAATGTCATAGATGGAAGGTTCTGTTACTAAAGGACAATAACAAAAGGTATGCAATTTCATCAAGATTTTGTATGGCATGAAACAAGTACCTCATAGATGGTACGAAAAGCTAACCAAGCATATTTGGAATTGAATTTCAAACACTTTAATTTTGATGATTCAACAATGTTTGTTAATAAAATGGAAGATTTGTTGTATATCTTGTAGTGTGTGTAGATGATCCGTTGATGATAGAGAACAATGAAAGATACGTTGCATCCATAATAAAGAGTTGTAGAAAGGATTTGAGATGATAGATTTGGGACATATTCACTACTACTTAGGTATTGAAGTGACTCAGAATCCAAAGTATATATTCAGCTCCCAAAATAAGTACATTGGAGAGTTGTTGAATATGTTTGGTTTGACGGAGTGTAACCCTCTCTCTACTCCAATGGAACATAATTTGAAGCTCACGTCAAAAGAAGGAATGGATTTGGATGCAACCAAGTATAAGCAACTTGTGGGGAGTCTTATCTGCATTACCACCACTAGAGGAAATATTTCATTTCTCGTTGGGATCCTTTCCAGGTTCACACAAAAACCCTGTGAAGGACATCGGTATACTACAAAAAAGAGTTCGAAGAATCTTTAATGGGACTCAAGGATATGGACTCAAATATTCTAAGGTGGATGGTTTCAAATTGATTGGATAATTTGGTTCATAATTTGATGGAGATAAAGATAATGGAGTGTCTACTTCAATCTACCTCATGATTCTTGGATCAACAACTGTCTCCTGGAGATCGCACAAACAATTTGTTCCAACCGATTCCACAGTGAAGACATAGTATATGGTTCCAACAGAAGTAACAAAGGAGATTGTGTGGTTCATGAAGATACTTAAATATTTGCATGAGAACTGAGTGAATTCTACCCCTCTTTAGGTTGACAACACTTCTGGAATCAAGTTGGAAAATAATCCCAAGTTCCATGATCTAACTAATCACACCAACACAAAGTACTATATGATTCAATATCATGGGGAGGGAAAGACTATTCATTTGAGATATTGTTCCACAGGTGAGTGAATTGCAGACATATTCACCAAAGTGCTTGGAAGATAAAAGTTTGAAAAGTTCAAAAAGATGTTTAGACTTGCAAACGCTGCTTTGAATTAAGGGGGTGGATATTAGATACCTAATCCTATTGTATTATTATCATTTGTAATATTGTAAATATATTTGAAAAAATGAAGAGTCATAACATACCTTTGCAAGTTGAAGGCCAAAGGTCACTTATCTATGTATAAATAAATGATCCTCGTTAATGAATGATAATGCTAGCTTGGAGTGGTCATGTTGCTCATTTATCATGCCTAGATGCAGATAGATTCATGTATTAGGATTTTGTACATCCAACATAAAGGACCTATCAAATTAATGAAAATATTGCCTATGAATGAGATATTCCTACTTTGCTTAATTAAATAAAGAGTTTAACAAAAGTAATGAAGAAAACATTTTATTGCGAAGTATAGAATATATGAGAGCTTTGATATGTATTTGTTGTTTTAAACATCTTCTTAACAAAAATTTTGGTGATAGATAATTGTATTGTTATGTCCTCGACGGGGGACAATATAGTTTTCACGAAGGTGGTATTATTCATATCGGTGGAAGTGAATTTTTTGTATTTCTAAAGTCAAGACTATAGTGTGTAATTTTGTTTATTATTTTACTAACTATTTTTCTTAAAGTGGATTGGATCGTACATATGATCTCAATCTCGTAAAATGGTGCCCAAGATGTGGTGGTAGGCTGATATCATCATACATTTATTAAAATCACGGCTTTGCATAATTAAGACCACTTTCATGTATCGAGCAGGTCATGTCAGGGTAATGTTAGGGCTACTTTATTGATTGTTGTAAGGATCATAATGTTCACAGTGACCTAGGGTTAATGGTGGATCATTAGGGCACCACTACCGTTGTAAGATGTAACACACTCCACGCCTTCAACTCAAAACGAACCATAATTCTCTGCCTTTCAAAAGATAGTCATGGTAGCTCAACGCCTTTAACAACTTTCTCAAGGTTACTTTCTCGGTTATGGTTAAATGTGACAGATGCGTTGCTTTATTAAGATGCTTAAACACCAATCTCCAAGTTCATGTCGTCATAAGTTATGAGACCTGCAACACTCAGAAAGTACAACAAAGATATCCTCGACCTTGCTATTCTCATGCACCAAACTGTTGAAACCTAAATAGTACAATTTCAATCTTTTTCTCTCCAACAAGACATTGCTCTGAAGGAGATTGATGCATTCTACACCATGTTCCATGAGATTTTGATTCAAAAATACATGCAGGTTCCATACATATAACATAAATTACTAAACGGCCTCAATCCTCAATGCAATCTTATAAACTCAAATGATTTATAGGAAATTTAATCCTTGGAATTCTTAATTGTAGTCATTAATTTTAGGTCGATGGATGTAATTTATACAATCCCTTTAATGCTATTAACACAAAAATAAATTATCTTGTAGATATTTGACAGTGGATTTATTGTTGCTTTGAATTGTTATATGTTTAATTTCAGTTTGAAAGTTTAATTGTGCAAGTTGTTCCGGTGCATTCTACAACGTGCTCCATGAGGTTCTGATTCAAAAATATATGCAAGTTCCAAACATATAACAACAATTACTAACTTGCCTTAATCCTTAATGGAATCCTCTAAAATAAAACAATTTCTGGGAAATTTAATCCTTAGAATTCTTAATTTTAGTTGTTAATTTTTGGTCCACGGATGTAATTTATACAATACCTGTAATGATCTTAATATAAAAACAAATTATCTTCCACATATTTGACCAACTTTTATTAACGTCATCCCTCCATTTGTTAAGATGCCCAGGAACTCCTGTATACAGGAATTGGAGAATGCAATACATACTGGCATGGGTTCACAACCTACAAACTAAAGCCTAATCACCAAATGGTAAATTAATTAATATCGTTAAATATGACTCAAATAAGATCGCTTTGAAATACTCAAATATTAGTTCTTGTTTAGAGTTATCAGTTTGAGGCTAATGTTTTGAAATGCTTTCATGGGAGATTATGATAAGCTCAAATGAATTGACCAAAATTTCTCAAGTTTTGGTGTCCATTAAACCAGACCAATTTTAACTCATAAATGTTTTATTATGTAGGTTATGTTACAGTTGTTACATAATAACAGTGCAAATTCTTAAGTCAATCTGAGCTATACAACCCTAAAATCTGATCAGAAACATAAAGAGAACAACTTATTTTAATCCACAACATAGATTTACCCCGAGGTATCCAAATCCATCCATTTCTACCGAGGATTTATAAAATGTTGAAATCCATTCATCTCTACGCGGAATTTAGTTAATAAATATTGAGAAAGTTCAAAACCAAAATTCTAAATTCATTTATTTTGTCACCATCTTAGATTAGAATGGTTGTACCTATATTTATTCCCATGTTTTTAAAACATAGAACATGTTAGTTATTCATCAATTTTAATTATTAAATTTTATTAATGTATGCATATCAATTGGTCTCTATATTAATAGAAATTAAATACAATAGAGTATGCATTTCAATTGGCCCGCAGGGGTGTAGCTCAATTGATGATTCGCTTGATATGAAGGACATGTTGTAAATGGCGGTTACAAGTTCAAATCACCCCATCTTACCTGTGTCCCATGCGTTTGGGCCATGTGGGTGCACCTAGGGGTATAGTGGTAGCCAGATTGGATCCTTGGACCCCATGTCAAGTGAGTGTTATCCCAGTCCCCAGTTGTAGATTACCCTAGTACAAAAAAAATTATGCATTTCAATTGATCTCTATATTGATAGAAACATAAAGAAAAAAAAACTTATTTTAATATGCAACATAGATTTACCTTGACATATCTAGATCCATCCATTTCTACACCGGATGTTTAAAATAAATATTTAGAAAGTTCAAAACCAAAATTTCAAATTTATTTATTTAATTATAACAATTATTTTGTCACCAACTTAGAGTATAATTGTTGTACGTATATGTATTCTCATGTTTTTAAAACATAAAACATATTAATTATTCACCTGTTTTAATTCTTCAATACTAATACTGTATGCATGTATATCCATTGATCTCTATGTTTCCGCAACATGCTTTATATGAAGTTCTGAGAAACAATGGAAGAATAATAATGCATATCTATTCATCACTAAGAAGCATGGAGAGAAGACTGAAAAATGAAGCCTCTTATAAAAATGAATATTGATCAATAAAATAATTTGAAATGAATGTTGATTAATAAAATAATTTATTTTATCAAGCATTAGATAGATAAATAAATGTTGACAGATAAAATAAAATAAAATCCAGATAAATGAATGTTGAAATCTTCTTGCGAATAAAATGATTGGTCAAAAATCCTCACTACTACAAAATTGCTAGTTTATTGTCAAGTTAATAATTTGTTGTCAAGTTAACCTACAAAAGCATGTGGCAATGTTGGGGACATTCCACCACGTGGATCTTGTTTTGATAATGCTTTTTTAGGTTAATTTCATATGTTCATTTAACTTACAGTGTCGAAAATAATATGTGTGTGTGTGTGTGAAATATATTTTAATTAATTTATTAATTAGATAATATAAATACAATGACAAATATTATGTGATTTTAAATATAATTGTTAGATATAAAATTGGTTTAAAAAATGAATTAAAAAAAATCAACACATCCCCTCTTATCTACTATCCTCTACCTAATAAATGAGTCTCATCCTCTACAAAATAATTGAATCCACTATATATTAAAATGATCCCATCATGTATTTAAGAGAGTCTACAGAACATAAGATGATGTAGGTTTCTAGGCGTTTAGGGTTTGGGCTCACTCGTATGGTTTAGGGTTTGGTCGGGCTCTGGTGTGGCACCTGGTTTGTCATCCATGGGCTTTCACGAACTCTTGGAGTACTCCCACAAACCAGGGGCCTTAGTACCTTTTAAGGCTACCTAGTGGTTTCTCCCTACTGACCGGTTTCAGGGTTTTTTTTTTCTACTTTGTGTGTTTGTGATACTGTCATTTTCCTTTGGGGGGCCTGCTCCTTTTTCCGGTGATTAGCGGTTTTTTGTCACTTTTCTTAGCAATTTTTGTTGGGGTATCACGTGACACACTTCAACGTGGTTTCAGTTTTGTTTCCCTGGTGCCACTGTCTAGTTTTGGCGGGAAAATTTATTTTGGGTTATGGTGTTTATCGATGTTTTCCAGCAGATGAGGACCGATGTACCCTCTTTGACACATGGTACCTTTATTGAATGGGCTTTAAATTTATACAAAAACTGGAGGAAGGTGAAGGCTTTTAGGGCTCTGGAGCACAGAAGGGAATTCGTTCTGGGTAGGGACGTCTATATGGATAAGGTCGATTCGGTCTGCCATAAGACCTTGGTTGGATGCCTGGAGTACTGCAGAATGGACAGAGAAAATTTATTGAAGTGGATTTCCCTTCACTGGAGACCTTTGCTCAATTATGCCTTGACGATGAGTCACCTGAAAAATGGGTGGCTCGTATTCCTCTTTCAAGAGAATTGTGATACTGAACAGATTCTGAATAGACTATGGATTATGGGTAAGGGGTCCTTGGTCCTAAGCAGATGACACGTTGATTTTGACCCGGTGAAGAAAATGAAAACTAAACAACACCTGTGGGTTTTACTACTAGGATTCCCCCTCCCTCTGTGGTCGAAATAAGCACTAGAGGGTGTTGCTAATAGTTTGGGGAGATTTGTGGTGGTGGATGAACTGTTATTTCACACCTTTGACAAATGGATGGCTCGTGTTCTTGTGGAACTGGATGTTTCACTAGGCCTTCCAATGGAATTGGAAATATAGGGGGATGGGAAGACCTTCCTGCAATGCTTGGATTATCTTAATATATACCCTTTTGATGTCATTTTTGTCACGAAATGGGGCATGCCAAGTCTCGGTGTCCTCTGTTGCTTCATGGTAATGACATCATACATGCCTACTACTATCGAGGATGATTTAGCAATTGGAAAGTTGGGTTCGGTTTAATCTTGAGAAGATTTGCCGCCACCTATTCGACCTCCTACAGATTAAAGTACGTTACCTCCTTACTGCCAGATGTTTATGTTGATTTGATAAAGGGAGGTATTGATTTTATTGATGCGGTTGAGAAGAAGGTTATTAGCCGCCATTTTCCTATCCCAACTGGACATATTGAGGGTGATCTACAGGTTATTAACCTATCTGTAAACTGTAATATTGTCTTACCTATGGGGGAGGAGGTTTTTTCCCCGTCGTCTTCTTGTGGGGACTCTGGTTTCGTCCCTTTTGTCACAGACCCAGGTGTGGGTAGTGTTTTTTCCTCAGAGGAACATCTTGGGGGTTTGGAGTTTGGTGTGGGGAATGAGGTGTTTGGGGGAACCCTACCTTCAGCCTTGATTATTTTCCACCTTTACCCCACGCCGCAAATGTTGATAGGATAAAACCCTCAAATTTTACACCCTCTCCTCCCAACCCTACGGATTCACCCTCCTTCGATGATCCTACCCTACGAGAAGCCCTCATTATTTTTACTGATCATACCCCTTTGTCTACCATGGTCCTCCCTTTGGCCTTTATCCGACACTAAAATGTGACTATCAGGAGGAGTAGAAAGGCCAGACCTGCATCATCTTTGCGGGGGACTGCAGTTTCGGGTGAGGATGAAATTTATGTATCCCTCTCCACTAGAATCAAAGAGGCCGCAAGAGATGACAGCATTATTGGTCCATCTTCCCCTTCTAAGGCGCTTAGAGCAGTGTTTCCCTTGGAGTCTGTGTCTTGATGTGTTTGCTCTCTTTCAACATTAGGGGGTGGGGAGGGTCTACCAAACAAAAGGCCCTCAGATCGATGATGGATGGCCTTAGTCTGGATATCATTTTCATCCAAGAGACTATGTGTACTAGGGTACAAGATTTACTTATGTTTGCAAAGATCATACCGAGGTGGGAGTTTTGTGCTACATTTGTTGTGGGCATGTTCGGGGGTTTATTGACAGGTTAGAACCTGAAAGTTGTTCGTGCTAAGGATTTTTACACTGTAACAGGTATTTTGGTGGAAGCTTTTTTCATGGGGTCAACCTGTTCATTGTCGTGTCTTAATTGCTACGGACCATATCTTGATAGAGAGCTATTTTGAAAAGCTACAATGATTGGGGGCATTTTTAGTTTACCAAATCCGATCATTGCAAGTGATCTAAACTTTATCGTCTCATATGCGTAAATCCGGGGTAAAAGGGCACGGTTGGATCTGCTTTCGGCTTACTTTTCCCATTTATTTGTTCAAACGCAGATGGTAGATATTAAGACGATAAAGATGGGTCCAACATGGAGAAATGGGAGGGCGGGGTAGGTAGGGAACAGTAAGAGATTGGACAGATTTTTAGCGGTGGATCAATGTTTTCTTTTATTGATCATCATCATGTATGGAACCTGTCATCTGAGATCACAGGTTCCCTAGACCTAATTATCCTTATAAGTTCAATCATTCTTGGTTTGATGAGCAGGAGTTTATGCACTTGGTTCAGAAGGAATGGCCTTGCTGTGAGATCCCATTGGAATTTGATGTGATGAAATATCTAGTTTTTAAACTGAAGAGACTGAAGTAGTCGATTGTGCTATGGGAAAAGGAGATAAAAAGGGTTAGGGGGATTGAATTGGAAGGGATTGAGAATGAAATAAAACTCATCTTTCTACAATCCCCTACTGGCATACTTTCTGTGGAAGACACCATTATATTAGCGGATCTGAAGTCCCGAAAGGATGCATTACTGTCAAATGAAATCTCCAGCTGGAGATTGAAAAGTAGGTCCATTTGGATTGATAAGGGTGATGCAAACACAATTTTTTTCATATTTTTGCTTCTGCTAGGCGTAATGGAAACTCCATTTGGGAGCTACGAGACGAGGGTGGTAATTGCCTCTATGAGTAGGAGAAACTAAAGACTGATGTTGTTGATTTTTTTACTAATCAAATCAAAGAAGAGGGTGGAGCCCTTATTTTAGAAAAACTCCAAGTGATTAAATTGTTTCCTTATTTATTCTTTAGGGAGGAGGCCTATGATATTGGTAAATAAGTCACTTTAGAGGAAGTGGAGTCAACAATGAAGGGGTTGTTTAAGGAAAAGAGTCATGGCCCGGATGGCTGAATTATTTTTGGCTTTCTTTGATATTGTGGGCGAGGAGTTATTGGCAGCAGTGGAACAATCCAAATTGGAGGGGTATATTTCCAAAGCTTTCAATTCAACTTTTCTTGCTCTCATACCAAAATGTGAGAATCCTAATGCTTTCTCTGATTATTGTCTGATATCAATTTGTAATCTTATATATAAAGTGCTTGCCAAAATTATTTCTCACAGGATGAAACCAATGTTGGCAAAGGTTATCTCAAAGGAACAATTTGGGTTCCTAAAGAATCATTAAAATTTGGAGGTTATGGGCATCACTGAAGAAGTTCTACACAACATAAAATTAAAAAGGTTGGAGGCTCTTGTATTAAACATGGATCTCATAAAAGCATACGATCGACTGAATTGAGTATTTCTGAGACTCATCCTCCTGCAGATTGGTATGGAGGTTTCCATGGTGAATTGGATCATGGCGTGTGTCACATTGGAAAATTTTTCTGTGTTGATAAATGGGCCACTCGCTGGTTTCTTCAATGTAACTAGGGGCTTAAGGTAGGGTTTCCCTGTGTCTCCATTACTATTTTTACTGGTCATTGAAGGTTTGAGTTTATTGATAGGGGAAGCGAAGACTCAAGGTAAGTTACAAGGGATTATCTTCTCCTCTTCTTTAGCTATCACACATTTACACTTTATTGATGATGTGGTGCTTTTTGGAATGGGTACTATGGAGGAATGGTTAATCTACAAATCCATTATTGGATTGTTCTGTTCTATCTCTGGTATGAGAATCTGTCAGGAGAATTCATCCTTCCTGTGATATGGGGTTAAGGAGGAAGTGATTTCCCAGGTAAATTATATCTTTCCATATAAGATGGACCTGATTGAAACAGGCTTCAAGTATCTGGGATATTGGTTGAAACCCATGAATTATGGAGCAAATGTTTGGCGATGGGTCATTAAAATATTTTAGAAAGCTATAAATAATTGGTCTTACCGTTTTATGTCACTAGGAGGCAGATTAATTCTATTACGATCAGTCTTGAGTGGCATCCCAGTCTATTGGTTTGCACTTGCTAAAGTACCTTTGTCTATTATAAGAGCTCCGCGACATAAAAAATTAAACTTCCTGTGGAATGGTAGGGTTGATAGACACAAGATGCATCTAGTAAATTGGGAGTCAATTTCAAAACCCTTTGAATTTGGAGGGTGGAATATCAAAAACTTAGAATTGTTCAATATCTCTCTCGGACTAAAATGTTTATGGTTATCACTATTTGGGAAGGGCCTTTGGAACTAGGTTTTTGTTACTAAATATTTAGACAACACACCTTTACTAGATTGGCTTAGAGTAAAGGGAAAATCTATGGACAAGTTGTCCTATTTCTGGAATGGCTTCATCAGGATTTTCAGTTGGATCAATTCAGCTTTAAGCTGGAAGGTTGGCAACGAGAGGAGGATTATACTAGGGGTGGATCCGATAATCAGTTTAGAGAACTTTTATGTTCTGTCTCTTGGACTAGTGGATTATTTGAATGATTATGATATTTTTACTCTCAGGCAAGCAATGATTTTATGAGGGTGCACTAATTCATAGACATACTGGTTAAATGTAGAGGATTTGGACTTGGGTGGAATTTGGAAGAAGAATGGGCACAATGCACAAACTTAGATTGAAAGAAGAAGAAGAAAATATTTTAACGTCTGCGAGGCTAAGAATAGCCTATGGGACAGACCATCTCGCACGTTGTTTTCTACAATTCAATCCTTTGACCGTTCAACTTGATGATGAGTGCCCTCAATTTTTCCACAGTCCCCTCGTTAAATAAATCATCCCAAGATTTATCTGTCAAGACATTTGCGTACCTGTCCCTACTATCCTTAAGGGCTTCACACTCTAAAATGAAATGTTTTTGTCTCCACCTTACTAGTGGTGCAAAAAATACACACTCTTTCTGCCCAAGCTTCTTTTGGCCTTTTACAGCGCCTGGTCTGATAACGGAGTTGATGGGAATTTGTTCTTAATTGAACAATAAGTGTTTTGGATTTCCAAGGTATATTGTCCCCTATGCATGCCTTTTGATGTTGATTATAGGCAGGGTTAAACTCTTCAATACAATACTTTCTCTTTCTCCCTAGCTCTTTATCCCAAGTTCGCTTGTGGAACTTATTGATAACAAAATCCTTTATTTCTTTACTATTCATGGGGCACATGCTCAAGCACATATCCCACGAATTAAGCCTTTATTTTTATTATTATGTTTTGCAACCTTCCCAACTCAAATTTTTGTTGAATTCGATTCTGAGGTACTTGTAATCTTCCACTTCTTCGAGGGTACTGTCTTCAAAGTAGAACTTATGTTGTTTATGTTTTCTTTTGCTAGAGAAAACTACCACTTTTGTCTTGCTAGTATTTACTTGCATCCCAATTGTTCTACAAAAGTGCTCAAGGGAAATCAAGTGCTATTGCAAGCCAAGAGCAGACTTAGCAATCAAAATAAGGTCATATGCATACAAAAGAAGCCTTATCACAGACTCACCCACAAGGGTGCCATTCCCTCCCTCTAAGTTTAACCACTCTTCAAGTTTGTCAATTTATAAGCCAAAAAGGGTAGGGGATAACGAGCACCCTTGCTTGACCCCGATATCACTTCTAAAACTTTCAGAGATACCATCTGATGTTCTGATTTTGACTTTGACCTCCTCATATATCCCGTGAACAATTGCTCTAAGATGTATAGGAACCCCAATTTCCTCCATTCTGTGCCATAGCTTATCCCTAGGAACTGTGTCAAAAGATTTTATGAAATTGACAAAGCAACAAAAGGATTCCTCTTTTTTCTCCCACACTTTTTCAATGATGTGCCTTAAAGTAATACCATGGTCCACCGTGGAATGTTTAGGTCTAAAACTTGCTTTCCCTTTAGCATGCTTGTCCCTTTCTTCAGCCCACTTGATATTTATATTTTCTTGCATTCTTCCAATTAGATTTGCAAACAAGAGGTTTGTCATTATGGTCCTATAAATGGAGGGACCGTTGACATATCCTCTCTTGAAAAGAGGTATTGAGAGGCTAGTTGTCCAATCTGTAGGGAATCCCTGTTGAATGATGTTGTTGAAGAATCCCGTAATGTGAGGTGCAAGAGTTTTTGAACCCCACTTTAGATATTCAGCTTGAATTTCTACTAAATCTTTGGCTTTTCCAACACTCACCTTCTTAATACCCACCTCGATCTCTTGCACAATGAAAAGCCTAGTAATGACGGCGGTGTTGACTGAGGGGGGAGGGGGGTCAACCTTAGGATTTCACTCATAGATTTTCCTTGCATATTCAAGCCATTGGTCCGTTGTAATATTATTTTCAGTTTGCTTCTTGCTTGCTTGAAGTTCCTTCGAAAATAGTTTGGGGTTATTTGTCCCAAGGAAGATTAGCTCTTCTTTCTTAAAATCTGCTTGTAGCTTTTTAAGTATTTTTCTTTCCAGTTTGACTCTCTCCACCTTCTCCTTGCTTTTTTGCACTCCTCATCGAACCAAGCATTAACAGGAAAACAATTTGTTTCATCTTTCCTATTCTTTGCTCTTTTGCATTTTGTGAGTGCCCTTTGAATTAAATTAATTAGCTGCCAATTTTTAAGGCCTTGGGACAAAATTTCCTCCCTCTTACAAAGTCTCTCTAATTTCTTAATGGGGCTTCAGGAGAGGTCACTGCCAAACTTGCTTATGAGTACATGGCCAAATCACAACTGGTATCGGTGGAGGGGTGATGGCTATAGGAACTCTGGAAGTGGAAGATCCCAGTAAAAATCCAATGCTTCAGTTGGATTTGCGCAGAAAATAAGATAAATTCCTAGGACAAATTTTGCAAACATGGTTGGGAAGGTCCCAACAGATGTTTCTAGTGCAGTTGTGGGGAAGAATCAGTTAACCATCTTTTTGTTGCTTGCATCTTTCGCTGTGCAATTAGGAGGGCCGTGGCTTGTGCTTTGGATATGTTTTTCTTATGGGAAGCTTCAACTCTGAAAGCCAATATTGCTCGTTGGGTTAAGATTGGTCATGAATGTCTTTATCTCTCTATCTTTTACATTTGGCATATTTGGTTGCCAGAAATGAGAGGGTCTTTGAGGAAAAACGTCTTGATATCAGGAAGGTTTGTTTAAGCATCATCGGGATGTTTAATGACCATCCAGTGGAAAAAATAGAAAAGCTTGTAGGATTATTGGGGCAACGCCTTCCTTAACCTATGCTACTTGTTTTTTTTGATGGAGCAACGGACTAAGATATGGGAGGTGCAGGCATCATTTTATATATCAACAAGTGTCATTTTTTTAAGCTGAAGCTTGGATGTTCTCGGAGCTCAAACACACGTGTAGAGTTATCGACACTTCGGGCCTTACTCTTTTTTGCCTCCTATATTGGTCTTCCTACCTTAAATATTATTGGAGACTCAATGGTGATAATTTATTGGGCAAATCACACCTCCCGTCCGCAGGTTCTGGATTTGGATCAGTGGTGCAACTGAATAGAAGAATTAAAGAGTTCTTTTTTTTATCTAAGTTTCCAACATATTTATAGGGAACACAATATTACTGCTGATACTTTATCTACGGAGGCTTTTCTCATCGGGTTGGGATACTTGGAACTCGAGGAGTATCTTGAAGATGAAAATATTTTTGAAGGATCCTTCTAGGTTTTCTGTTGAGACTTAAAGTTTATTTTTTTGTGATACTTATGGATAACACAACCTTATTATATTTTGAATTGCTGAAAGGAACTGTTGTAATATGGCCTTTAGATAGATAGATATGCACACTGATGCCCTGATGGATTTTATTTTTAAAGTCATGCTTCGATATATAGTCTGTTCCTTATACTACATGTTTCGATACTTGAAGTATTTGCAATGTACACGGTTACCTTTAATTCTATGAATACCAAGGAACTGCAATTTTCTTCTTGAAAAAAGAGAGAGTCCACATAACAATTTAACTAGGTGGCACATGTCACTCTTCCACCGTCGTGAATGTTCTATGCCTTTAGTTTGAGGCACAAACCTCAACCTCAAACCCTTTGCACTTTGTAATTGGTCAACAAGATATTGGACTAGCTTGTGGTGGAAAAAGGCTATAATGGTATGGCCACTGTATGTTTGCAAAGTCCATACAAAGTGGTTGCTATCAATTTTGTTTGTGTTACCATAATAAATGTTAAGATCATTGTAAAGTCTATATAGAGGTGTAATTTTCAATTTTGTTGAGGGGCCAACTTTAGAGCATCCTCTCTTTTTTGCATGAGAGTAGCTAGGTGCTTTCAACCTAGTATGGGGTGATAAGTAACGTGTAATGTAACGTACATAACACTATGTACAAAAAAAAAAAACTTTTTTTATGTCCGCTCATACAATAAAAATTTAAAACCAAATAAAAAAAAATCATATACAGTGATAAAATAAATATTTAAAACCAAATATAAAATGATTAAAAAAATAATACCTCAAAAAATTAGATGTATCCTAACAATTTAAGATTTTGTAATGTGATTGATGACTAATTTCACTCATTTAAAAAATGATTTTAAATTTCGTTACAAATATTAAATTTTAATAATTTCCATTCTCTTTTCATTTATTTTCTTTACGTACTTATTCGGATTCTATGAATCTCAAGTTTTCCATAATTTTCTTTACTTAATTAATTTCACATGGCATAGTGGACACCCCACTTATCTGCATTATTGCTTATCCTTTCAAAAGTTTCCACCATAATCCACAATCCAATGGATTGCGTACGTGTTTACAAACAATTCAGTGAAACATAGGAAGGCCAAACTCAAAACTCCCCACTATCCAAACGAAAATGGCAATGACACAGACACAAGCAGATCAACTGTAAAAGTACTCTGTGATGGCCATGGCTACTCTAAACATAGCTACTACTAATACGTCCACTTTCTCCAAGCAGTTCTTGCCGTTTGTCGAGGCGAGGAGAAATTCCATCAAAAGAGATGTTGATAGCTGTGGAATTTACAGTTGGTTCGGACTCCCAAGAAAAATATCATTGCCAAGGTAGTTAAATTTCAAACCTCCGAGAAAACATTATGGTTTTATTCTTATGTATGTATGGTTTATGTGCTTTCTGTACAGGTGTGAGGCCAATAGTAGTACAGGAGGGGAAGGGTCTACGAAATCAAAGAGAACGCTGCTTGACAATGCTAGCAACTTCCTTACGAATTTCTTAAGTGGAGGTCAAATTGGGTCAATGCCCATTGCAGAAGGGGCGGTCTCTGATCTGTTCGGGAAGCCTTTGTTCTTTTCCTTATATGATTGGTTCATTGAGGTTACTTCTTATCTAAATGCCTTTATTAACTCCTTTACTTGCTTTGAACTCGGAGCTCTGAAAAATTTCAGCCCACATGATTCATTAAATATAAATTTGGAAGTAAGACCAGTTTAGTTTAAGACCATAAAGGCTTCACTGTGTTGAAAACCAAGTGCAAGCAACCGCGCATTCTACAGCCCAGGTGGGGGTAGGGTTATCCCTCAATTCTCTTCGTGTGTTCGTGAAACTGTGCACTGAAAATAGATGGTGCATTGAATATTGACGCTAAACCCGGGTTTGATATGCACCTCGATGTTCTGAAGCTTGAGGATGGATATTTCGAGTTTACACAAATGACCAATGTATCAAATAATGAAACTCTAGATATCTAATATCTAGTTAACACAAATAGCCAACGTATAAATATTGCAACTTGAGATATCTAATAATGAGCATCACAACCTCTAGGTGCATATCAGACCTGGGTTTAGATGATCTTTGCTAATCAAATATTGAAACTCGAGATATTTAATATTGAACATCACAACCTGGTGGATATCAGACCTGTGTTTAGATGATCTCTGCTAATTCAGGACTACAGGAACACGCTTTTTGCCATGATGTTAAAAAAACATGTAGGTGTGAAACTATGACAATGCACGGATGATATGCTCTGATATAGGTTCAGACGATAGAGTGCTGTCCACGAAATGTCGAGCATATGAACACCAAGTTTATGGTGGAAGGAAAAGCCTTTCCTTTTTTTTGTCTTTCTAGTGTTTCTTTTAACCAGAGAGATCACTATACAGTTACCTTTGTAATACCGAATATGAACTCTTATACAATACATTTATACACATTAGAACAGTTTGGAATGGTCCCCGAACAGACTTAGTGTCACAGGCCTACTTCCGGCCTGACCCAAAAGCCTAAGCTTCGCTCCCTCCAGTAGGCCGTGTGGCACTGCCCAGGACTTCCCCTGCTGGTGGTGAGACCAACCCGGGTTGGAAGCCCGAAAGACTATGCCTAACTGAACCCTTCTCTACTTAACGCTTATCTCTGTTTAATATTTATACTTAGCCAATTTTTATGTGTTAACATTCACTGCAGCCAATTAGCCAAACATAAAGAAGAGACAACAAGTAGAGGCGACACTTAAAACCGGGCATGCCTAAAATCTTTTATAAATACACAGATCTACAATGATTACAACAAGACGGGTGCGCCCATCTGGTTGCAACCCAAGAGAGTGTCCAACTAGCAACCCTCGCAGAAACTCCAGGAATATGTCTTCCACCCAAATCTGCATGTGCTTTCCTCCTGAAGCATCCACAGGGCAACTTGCTGCGGTTTTTGACCTCTGCGCCCAAATCTGCACTAAGCCACTCTTCTAGTCGTTGCACTATTGCCTAGACATGCCTTCTGTTGACTACGCCCAACTTTGCCTCGGACCCGAAATTGCTTTGACTCATGCTTCTCTTGGTTGCTCACCCACACTGATGAATTTAAATCAATGCCTTTGGTCACCACTTGCACCTCCTTTTATAGCCAGACGTTTGGACCATGGGTGCGACCAAGGGTCCACCCTTGTGGTCACCCATCCACATTTCAAGGGACCGTCTGCATGGTGCCCACTTAGGTGGTTGGTGCTCCGCCCAAATTCATGTCACCTTGGTCCACACCTCCTGTCAACAACCGTGCCCAGCTAGCTCACTTGCCTTGGGTGTTTTCCTTGTTGTTCGGGTGTGCGTCCACTTCCTGCTGGACAGACATTTGTGCTCACACTTACTCGCTCTGGTCAACGCCCTCATGTCCCATGCTTGGCATGCTCTTGGGCTTCTCTGCTGAGCTCCCAAGTTGTGTTGCTCATCGGTGTGTCTATTCCTTTGCCGAAGTCCTTCATCGCCTCTGCCAAGTCCGCTTGCCTGCTTAAGCGTCCTAGCATGGAGTCGCTCAATGTGGGCGTCCACCCCACTCTCCTGCATGCCAATTGATGGTCTTCGGGCTCTGAGGCTGAGTCGCCTTGTCAAGTGTGCCTGTCTAAGAGTCTTGGGTCAAGCTCCCATCCTAAGCTTTCCCGTGTGTGGAGAGTCGACCAAGGCACCTCTCACCAAGGTTGTGACATCCTCCCCCACTCTAAAGTGTTGCCGCCTGTTGTCCACCGAATGCACATCGTCAGCAGAAATCTTGTGGACTGCTGTTTCCCTAAGCGGGAAAGGTGTGGCCTTGGGGGCAAGCAAAGAGCCAGGTGTTGTCCCCTGATCCCAGCTCCTTCGTTTAGGCTAACTCCTAATGAAGCCAAGGGGGGTAGTCCCTAAAAAGGTTGTCTAAGGCTTTTGTTTAAAGTGTTCTTAGATGGAAGATGAGAATTAGTGTTGTTTAGGAGTTTTTTGATATACACAATAATCAATTTAGGCAATCCACGTTGCTATTTGCAAAACACAATATAAATTGAATAATAAGACAGAAATTAAAGCATCCACACATGAATAACTTAGAAATAAACAGACAAATGGTCCAAGCAAGACAATGCAAGAATTAAAAGACCAGTGCCTTAAATGGAGTCAAAGTGTTTGGGATGCTAAAATACAAGTTTTTGATGTTTGTGAGACCGTTTTGCAAATGCTCTTGGTCGATTTTATTGTGTGTTTTATGAATGATCTTGTTAATTAGGCTAAGGGAATTTCCAACCGATACATGAGGTACTGGAAATCTAACCGGAAAAATATTCTAAGTGGCCTCGTTCGAAGACATGTTGGACCGTCCAGTTTACAGCGAGGCGTTCGATAACTTTCCAACCACTGCAAACGAGGAGAGCTACCCAACGCCCACAGTAAAGATTTGCCCACTTAGGGATATTACCGCGTTCAATGCCGGTTCGTTGGTTATGGGGTGATAAATTTTATTACTGTTGTACTTGGAGTTAAGTGTGCAAATTAACAAGTTACAGTGCTTCTGGGTATCCCGAACGGGTAGAGCATACACACTGTAGAATGGTAAGTTCCAATTTTAGGGGAGAATGTGAGTTGCAAATTTTATTAACAAACACAACTCTCTGACATAGAGTGCTCTTGATCCACCTTATGGTGAGATTCAAGAGTCTTATCTAACCTACTATGCGAATGCAATGCAAATGCTCTCCTATAGAGAGTGCTTTTGACTTGTCTTATGACAGGTTCAAGAGTCTTTAGGTTCTTTTTATGAATAATTAAAAAGTGAAAATACACATTAAGCAAGAAGCATGCAAGTGATGAAAGTTTAAATTAGCAATTAGTGGAAAATAAACTAAGTCTAGCAAGCAATTTAATCTAAGCAAAGAAAAAGACAAGACACACCTCCCCCAAAATAGGGAAAGTAGGAAAAATATGGGAGGCTTAACCCCACTAGTCCTTTTTATTAATGATTACAGAAAATGGATTTTAACCCTTGAAAAAGAAAGATTGCAAACTACTAAAGATAAACGAGCCTTAATGGCTTTTACAATGATGCAATTTTATGCTTGTATTTGTCTTCTTGTTTTGCACTCCTCTTCAATCTTCAAGCCTTTGGACTTACTCTCTTGGTTCACTTTGTCCTTGGTACCTACACAGGAAAACAAAGCACTCATGCACCCATTATTGTTAATGCACAAATCTAATCTAGATGCAAAGAAAATTGAAATTAATCTAAGTGTGAAATCGCAATTTTTTAGTCATTTTGAAGTTAAAAACTAGGAAAAAAGAACATGCAAAAAAGAGTAAAAGAAGGCTGAAAAAGATGAAAAAACAGGGCAGCTAACAAAGGAGTAAGATGGCTGCAAAAAATGAAGAAAAAAGGGCAGCCAAATAGGAAGAAAGATGGCTGCAAAAAACGGAGGAAAAAAAGGTGAAAAAGTAGCTGCAAAAAGTGCCCCAAAAGGCTGAAAATGAAGGAAAAAGAGGGCAGCCAATTAAGAGAAAAGTTGGCTGCAAAATAATGAGGAATGGGATAGCCACAGAAGGAGAAGAATGGATGCAAACAAAAAGGACAAAGATGGCAGTCAACAAGAGGACAGTTGGCTGCAAAAATTGAAGGGAAAGAGGGCAAAAAAGAAGAGCAAAAGAGAGGTAAAATCAAGAGCAAAAGGTAAGGAAGAAAACCAGAGAAGCAAGAAAGGTAAGGAGTGAAGACAAAGAGGCAAGGTAGTAGGTATGCGGAAGAAGGAAAGATAGAAAAGACTTGTAACCAGTGAAAATATTTTAAATTTTTTTTTAAGAGGGATGAGGAAGAGCCATTTTTAGCCGTGTGTTTTTTGAAGCTGGGATCAAGCGTTTTGAAGAACCTGTATGGCGAAAGTATTAGATTAAGAACTCTTGATGAGAAACTGGTTGAACTTCAACCCCTCCTCCTTTGGTGATTCCTGAAACCAAAACACTCAACAAAAGTAAATGATATCAAGTGCTAGAATATAATAATCAAATAAATGTTTGAAAAACAATGGTATAACTGACTACTTCCTGCCTACTTCAAACATCTAATGAATATTGTATAGATAACCAAATTAAGACACTAAATGGCTACCCTACCGTGCTAGATTTATAGTCCTCATGAGCTAGCATTGATCAAATATTTACCAAAGAAAGAGTAGGGTAAGAACGAGATCATCTCACAAGATGAAAATCACATACAAAAAGCCCACACATAGACCTCCAAAGTCACTTTATTCCAATAATCAAATATCTGTGACAAAATTGGTAGAGTTCTCTTGCACATTCTCCATATGCAAATGGGAAGAAAAGACCCTTATTTATACAAAAAAGAGAAGCTAAAACCCTAAGGCAGGACTCAGCATCAGAGAGGCACACTGGAGCAATTGAATGAGCTCAGCACTGAGATTGTGAGTTAAATTGCAAGATCTGGAAGGTGGGAGTGGGGTGGTGGCCTCCACCTAGGCAAGGCGTCCCCACTCCCTTCATTGGGATATCCATCCATCCAATGAGAGGCCCCCACATGGAAAAATGTCAACCTAAGGAGAGGAGGCACAACCTTGGAGAGGAACAAGCTGGCAGCTGACTGAATGATGAATTGAACCCTGATTCATAAGGAACTGGGTGATGGAGTAATGAGGGAGGATGAGGTGGCCTCAATCCCCCTCGGTTTCATCACCCAACCAATAGATGAACTCCAAATCAACCCACACGTGTGCCAGCTAAAGGAGGATGAATTCCTGATGGATAGTTTAATTGCTGCACTCTGATACTGATCTGAAACTGATTGATGCTGATTGGAATTATCCCAGATACCCTGTGCCGAGCTAATTAGCTCTTTATTAAATCAAATTTGGCCTTTTTTGGAGATATTTTGATTTTCTCCAATTTATTACTTTTTATTATTTTAATTAATATTTCTCATTTTTTGGGGTTTTTGAGAAAATATTAATTCCAAGGCCAAATAATAGTTTGAAACTTAGGATAAGTGCGTCTAGGGGTTAAATGAGTGTTTTGGCTTAGAAAATAAGTCTTTATTTGCCAAAAACACCCCCCAGACCATTTAATTATTACAAAATGAAAATTTTCATATAAACCATGGTCAAAATGGTTTAATTAATTCTCTGTAGTCAAAAAATAAAAAATAAAAAATCACCACGTGTCCGGGAATTTTTTTTCCAGACATTGTTTTAATATATCGTGGGGCCCAGGAAAGTACCATAGAGCATACAACTAGTGTCTAGTAGGTTCATATTAACTAGTTGGACTCTAATAACCCCCCAAGGCCCAAATTTCAAAATTGGGCATTCTAGCTTTGGAGGAAGCGAGAGAAAAACTCATCGATTATACTCGGCTATAGGCAAAGCATAATCGGCAAGGGAAAAAACTCCCTGGAATACCTTAGTTGAAAATTACATTTTAGGAGACCAAGTCGCTCAAAACCCCTACTAGCACACTTTATTACAAAAACCCCATGGGGCATGGTCATTTCAGCATAAAAATAAAAATGACTAGCCAAAATTGGCTAGGCAAAACATTATGAACCTCTGATACCTTGGATATGAACATTGACCATGTTCATCAACTGGCGGCTCGACATGAGGTTCAACTATGGTACAAAATAGTTGGTAACACCGCCCTCGACAACGTCTCCAAGATGCTTGTCACACTTGGAAACCTTTGTTGTGATTGTCAGTCTACTTCCATAGTCATTGTTGCTTGGTACCATCAGTTTGCTTCATCTCCGCCAGTCTGCACGGTTCCGCATGCCACCCTGTCTCAACCATTGTCTGAGTGATCGATCCGTCCAATCAGAGTCTTGAGTTTGTTCGTCCCGATGCCACTTGCACGAGCTCTTCCGTGACTCAGTGACCTTCTTGCTGTTGTGGAGAGGCCTATTGCCTCAAGCACTTGGCACATAGAATTGTTGTCTAGTGCCTGGTTTGGCTTGACTTTCGGAATGCCACATGCGTAAGGCCCTTGAGGCCCCTACGACCTACGCCAAAGTTAGTTGGCGCGCTTCACTGTCTACCTCATTGAGAAAGATTAGGCGGATGGTGCTTATGTCACAAGGTTCGTCGAATTTGAACCTTGAGGTTCGAAATTTGGCGAATCTCAAAAAAGTATTCAAGTTTGTGGAGGTTTGGGTTTAAGTTTGCTAAAAAAATTATTGCACACTTGAACCCTCCTTTGCAAGTCTATTGGTGATATCTCCTCCACGTCGTGATCCCTTCTACATTGCGAGTCTTGCTAGTGTGCTACTCTGCTGTGTTGCGACTTTTGTCGGTTCTCTCCTTTGTTATGTTGTGAGCTTGAACCCTACCACCGCGAGTTTCTATTGTAGTTTGCACAGTTTATGTGTTCCTCTTTCCATGTTTGTTGTGCTTCTCGACCCGTAAATGCCCCAAGCCAACTTTCTATATGTTGTAATATGTGTTTTTAAATTTATTGCGTCCTTATTATAACAATAGGCATTGGCTTCGACTTCATCCAAATGAAACCCTTATTTGTATGGAAGTCAATTAATCTATCTGATGGTGTTTGTAGGTAGATTGCTCAATATTTTATTTATTAGAATCAAATGTAGAATATAAATCTAAGTAAATTTTTAATTTAAAAACATATTAGCTCAGCGAGTAAGTTGGGGACCGACAATATGCATTTTAAAATTTTAATAATAACATTGATTATTAGGCTTAGTGATTGCTTAGTTTTATTAAGTTATGGATATATGTCTATTATTATGATTTTACTTACATATATATATATTTATTATCATGATTTTACTTATATATATATGTTATTTAACTTGATTTTTTAGTATTTTACAGTATATTTCATTTTGAAGTTTATATGTAATATATATATTGAAAAACGTATATAGACCAACTTTATCATCCAAACTTCATTAGTAAATTCGAAGTTGAATTGAACTTAATATTGTCAAACTCAAACTCGAAACCGAACCGTGTGACTTAGGATGGTGTCCACGACCATCACCCAGGTCACCGTCTTCTCCTTGTTGTTCTGTTTTCATCCTCTTACTCAAATACAATAAGAGAGGCAAGTTCCCGCCGATCTTGCCATCATTTTGTTCCAACAATGATCGGGCTTTCGGATCGTCTAGCCAGTCTTGCCCATTTGCATCCGAAGTGGTTGTGCCATTGCTTGGCGTCCCTTCCAGCTCTTGGGTCATTGCTGCGATCTCGCCTTGCCGATTTCTGTCTTCTTGAATAGTTGAGCATATTTTGATAAATCTTCCCACACTTTTCATGACTGACTTCACAATCCTCTTGACTGTGTCCATCCGCTCTTCCAAGCGTCTCACGGACTCACGGCCAGATGGTTTCCACACCACGTTAGTTGGCCTATCCTCTCAATCTTTGTTGGATCCTCCTATGTTGTAAGGTCTTGCTGCAACTGGGTCTGTGGAAGGTGTCAGTGTCATAGAAGTCACCTTCCCAACTCTCTATGACTTTCTCACCATCTGCACAAAAATCGACTATCCTTAAGAAAAGATGGTGAAACGTTCAAAGTGGGGTATGGGCACTGTCTTATCCCTCCTAAAATATTCCTACCCCAAGAGAACATCATAATCATCCATTGGCACGACTGCGAAGCTCCCCTCATTGGACCACTCGCCAAGCTTTAAGGTCACTCGTTTGGAAACCCCAACCACCTTCTCCACTTCCGAGTTAATTGCTTTGAAGGAAGTTTGCTCAAGCTCAATGTGCAACTTGAGCTTTCTGGCCACTTCTTCCTTCACGAAATTGTGCGTCCCACCACTGTCAACCAAGGAAACCACTTGTTTCCCATTCAATTTTGCCAGCACGTAACAGAGCCTTGTGTAGTCCTTATTCACGGGTGGCTGCCAGTTTTTCAAGAATGACACTCAATACCTGCAACACTCCTACCTTCAGCTGCTCTACCTTCCCAACCACGAATAACTTTTGTGTTCTTAACGAACAATTATTGGCGTAATGATATTTTGCACATATGTAGCATGAAATGGTTTTTGCCATTTCCTCGGGTGCCTCTGCGTTGGTGGCCTTCTCATCATCACGCTTTCCACTCGATTTTGGCTTCCCTTTCGTCTCCCTCTTAAACTTGTCGGGTGATCTCTCTTGATCGTCTTCACCATCTTTGGATCCTTCCTTGCCTTCTGCATGGTAGTCCAAGAGTTTGTTGATAATGGAGATTGTTGCGGTAAGGGTCTGCATGCCTTGGCGTTACAATTCCGTTTGCGCCCAAGGCTGCAATCCTTTTATGAAGTGATAAATCCTGTCTTCGTCACTCATGTCTTTTATCTCTATCAAGAGGCTCGTGTAGGACTTAATGTATGCTTGGACTCTTCCAGTGTGCTTGAACTTCATAAGCTCGTTCCTTGCAACCCATCCTTGGTTTCTCGGTCCAAACTTTGCCTTCAAAGCTGCCTTCATCTAAGTCCATTTTTCGATCCGTTCCTTCTCACGAACCTCTGCCACGTCCTCGGCTCTATTTCTCCACCATAACTTCGTTGTGTTGGTTAGGAACATATCATCAATGTTTGCCTTGGTCTTATTTGAGTTTTTGTTCATTTGTTCAAGGTACAGTTCTATATCCTAGCACAAATTCCCAAGTACCTTGGTGTTTCGGGTCCCATTGCACGGATTGGGTTCCTTCATCTTTGTTCTCATGGGTGCTGCCGATCCATTACTTGCTACAATGGTTCATTTCAGTAGAATGATGGTCTCATCTTGCTCCCTAGCTTGGAGTTGAAGCTTCTGCACTATGCCTTCAAGCTCCATAACTCTACCATCTGTATCATTTTTTGCTACTTCCGCCAACACATCCTTGGCGGCTCGAAACTTGTTCACAACCTTGTTGAACATCTTCCGAATGCAGTCCATCTCTTACCTCATGGTTTGGGCTTTCTCCTTGTGCTTGCAAAGGGCTATCTTCATTTGGTCAACATTCCTTTCAAGTGTTGTGAGCCTAGGCTTCACCCTAGGAGTTTTTGGTACAGTCCCCCATTGTCGTCTTCGTGATGCGAGACTTCTTCCACATCTGATCCAGTGCTTGGGTCTACCTCAGTCTCCGATGCTTTCCCAAGAGTGCGCTTCCTCGTCGCAAACTTAAATGAATTTCCAAATTGTCTCAAATGCACTTGCTAAGTGCTGGGCACACTTCCATTGAAGTGTGCCAACTGTCGTTCACCTCTCAGCTGAATTCGTCACAACTCACAGTCTCGACGACTGTCTTTCGACACTAGCATCCCTTTTCGTCAATGTGGGCGCCCTCCTACCGAGTGCTTTAATGCTTTGGGTGTCTTCTACCTATCTGCACCCCCAACACTTAAGTCTTGGTTCACTTTCCTTGAACTCTCCCATTGTGCTGGGCGCACCGGGCACCTTAGCTCGTCTGTGTATTGTCTGCACACTATGGCACTTCCTAGGCGTGTTGCTTCTCAACACTCTCTCGATAAACTACCTCTTGTGCCTTGCTAGAACAACTCCCAACATGTTCTTCTCCGAATTTGTAGATTCAACGCCCTTCACCTGTGCAAACTGCTGCCATGTGCCCTGATTGGGCACCTCTTTGCCAATTGTTCTACATTGCGGGCACCCGAAGTTGTGCGAGGTGCACTGCTCCTTAGCGCCATCTCCCATCACACTATTGGCGTATTCCTACATACTTCTTCAACTTGCATCAACTTTTGGCAACCCTCTTTCGTCTTGGTGAAGAGATCAACACTTTATTAGCTTTGATACCACCTTTTCGCTAGAAAAGCAATGGAGATCTCAACTTCTTCTTAGCACAGATACCTCCTTTTCGCCAAAAAAAGTGGTGAAGAGCCCAAGTGCTTCTTAGCTCTGATACCACCTGTCATAGGCCTACTACTTGCCTGGCCCAAAAGCCTAAGCTTCGTTCCCTCTAGTAGGCCATGCAACACTGCTCGAGATTTCCCTTGCCAATGGTGAGACCAACCCAGGTTGGAAGCCCGATAGACTATGCCTAACCGAACCCTTCTCTACTTAACATTTATCTCTGTTTAATATTTATACTTAGCCAATTTATATGTGTTAACATTCACCACAATACACTTAGCCAAACATAAAGAAGACACAACAAGTAGAGGCCACACCCTGTTACCACCTAAGTTGTGCTTGGTGGATTTTTCAAGTGAGTCGACTAAGTAGAACAAGTATTATTGGTCATTCTTTAGAGTTCAGAAGTCGACCAGGCTTTTTTCTGGGCGATTTTTCAAATTTTTTTGTAATACATGTTCGTACCCCCTTGGGGAAATTGTAAAAAATGTGCTATCATAGTCAATTTTTTAAAAGGCTTGGCTTCCTAGACCGAGACATCAAGCCGACTAGCCCATAGTGTTTTTTGCTTCGATAATTATTGGTTGTTGAACAAATGACTAATAATTTCTGAGTTTTTCACTCACACCTCCAAAGTTGGGGTAGTCGTCTTGATGGTTAGGCCTTAGGAGGTTTTTAGAGCCTCTGTGTCAGTGTTTATAAACATGCTAAGCATTCGAATTGAGTTGTCTGGACATGTACTAGGTCCCGCTAGGTTTTTGTTCAGTTCCAAGAAAATGATTTTTTCCCGCAAAATTAGGCCATTTTTTAATGGTTTAATTAAAAAATTCGTAAAGGGCATAAAAGATGGGCCCGGAGTCCGTTTTTGTCGTGGGGATGCTCATTTTCACACTCAGAGCATCCTCTTTACCCTTGAGGCCACTTTTCATATGTTTCGGTTGGCTAAAACATCTCAGAATGCATTATTTATCTATTGGAGCATCAAATTGGTATTTTAATGCTAAAAGTGCAACAATTTGACACTAAAGTCAATTTGTGAAAAGTCAAATGAAGAGTGCGGTGACATGGCAAATGGGTCCCCATGATTAGCGACTTCACCAAAATATGAAAGGCAACTTATACTTTGGGTAAGTTGTTAAGTTTAATGTATTTTAAAGATCCCACCACACATTCCTAAGTCACCTTCACGTGAATAAATTCGCCCCCCTCCTTTTAGGTTCGCATGATCCATGTGACATGGCAAATGGCCCCCCCGAAATTGGCGATTTCATTCATTTGATTAAAGATTGAAACCTTGGATTAAATTTTGAGTTACGAATCATATGTTTGAGGTGACGCCACTCTAATGATTTTGGCGTTTTGTATTGCCGAGAGGGAGTTAGCGATTAGAGTGGTTGGGAGTTTGGTGAGAGGCGCATCTCTCTTGGAGAGATGTCGTTCTCTCCATGAAGATCCATGAAGATCAATCACTCGAGATCCTAAATTATCTCATGCACTTGAACTTCAAGTACACGCGAACTCCCATTGGCGGAAGTGCCCCCTCTCTGCTTATGGGCTATAAATAAAGCAAAACCCTCTCATTCCAAACTAGTTAGAGTTGAATGAAGAGCTGGTGGCTATTGTAATATTGTAATATTCATTCATTTTCTGAGAATATAGAAGCTTTGGAGGCTATACTGTGTAGTGCCTTTTGTATGTGAATTAATCCAGTGTCATGCTGCAAATGTGGCGACTCTTACTTTTCTTACTTCCTGCTTCCTTTGTGTACTGGCTTGGAAGGATTTAGCTGAATTAATAGGAGTTTAAATTGGCAAGTAAGATTACTTGCTTTTTATTCATATTATGTATGTTCAAGAATTTAAGTTATACATGTTTAAATAAGATTATTTTTGCATGATATTTTCATTCTTTCATACATATATATCCAGATCTCATGAGGTGTGTGCAAGATTTGTGATCTAGCTTCAGGTTGCCAAGAACGGAGGAGGTGTGGGTCAAGATTGATGCTATTCCTTTTCCAATAAATCAAGACACTGTCCCTCAACACTCCACAAAAGGGCCTGTTTTGGCTTATTCATTCCAGCAACAAACCAGGCTTCACTCCTCTTCCTCTTTTCTTTAAATCAAAATCTCCTTGGTTACCATGCTTATTTATGAGTATCTAAGTTATTATAATCAAAATTATTTGTTAGATCTCATCCATAAGCATTTAAAAAAAACTAGATCTCAATTTTCAAAGTTTCATAAGCATCCGAGATCTAGTTTAAGAAAGTTCACTTCTGAGCAAGCTTGTTTGAAGGTAGATCTAAATCTTGTTTAGAATACATTTTCTTGATCATTCTAAAGATTCTTGCGTCTAAGTGCATAGTCTTATTGGCTGCCCAAAAGCAAGCCAAGATCCCAAGGAAAGCTTGGTTTTCGTGGTTATTTTTTGCATCTTTTTTGATAGTTTTAACTTACTAATTTTTGTATGTTGTCGAAAGACACTTCCAAAGTGTTTTTGGGCACATTTCATTGATAAAGCTTGCTGTTTTTTAGTAGGTCCATGAAAAAAGAAAAGGAAACGCTGCCTAAAAATTGAATTTTGGGTCATCTGGAGCTTCCCAGGAGTTCCCCCTATTTCTGTGGTTTTTTTTTTCAAATTTTGTAAGCCCTTGGGTTTATTTTTTATAAGAACCATGTGGCATTTCCTAACATGCATTGTAACCGAGCATAATAAAGTTTCCGAGTAGGTTCTTCAAAAACCACTCCCCATCCCCCAGGGGGTTATTTGCGCCAGTGTCAAATTTAGTGATTTCCTTGTTTTAGTTTAGTTTCTTTGTGCAGATTAGTATTCTTTAATAGGTTTCACATTTTGTTATATCATTCTTTTGTCGAAGTAATACAAATACTAATCCCACGACTTCCCGAGTTACTAGAAAGGGGAAATAGATGTGTGGTAGGACTAATTAGAAAACCTTTATTTATTTATTTTTGGTGTTTTTCTTTACTTTTCGTACAATTTAAACCTCTTGCTCTATCGATTGGGCTTTTAGCCTGAAAGAGATTCATGGCGATTTAATAAACAAGCAAACACATTGCACATAAAATCCTTAAAACTTTACCAAGACTCCATTGTGTATGCTCTGCATCACTGTAGTTCGACTGAACAATTGGCTGCATCAAAAGCAACGAGGGTGACTAGCTAAGATATATTCACATCTCAATTTACCTCCCAAGGCAAAAATCCAACGCCTCAAATTAATCCATTGCGGGGAAAATTCACAGAGGAAGCGGGAATGACTGGGTAGTGACCTCGGGATACCGTCAGGCTACACCCTTGGTGGTGTAGTGTTGGACACATCTTAGAGACTCCGATCTGGCCCACATATTCTTCACGTGAAACCGCATCGGATAAGAGTTTTGGACATACTCCTCGTACCTTCATGTATATTTTGATTTCACTTCCCCCTAATCTAATTCACTCATCTTCCACAATAATTTAAAACTGACCAAGAGCATTCGCAACACATTTCTCAGCACTACAACAACATCACCTTTTTTTCGACTCCATTATTGGCACTGGTATTAGATTTGTTATCATACAATAATTTGCTTTAAGATCATTTATATATCACGTGTTGAGATAATCTATATGCCGTCGTGCTTACATATATTGTTGCAATATCTTGTTCCAGTATTTTTCATCAAACTCCTCAATAACTTATTCAATCATAAATTAATACACTAAAGCCTTAACAACCTTAGAATTTAATAGGGTCTATCCTCCTTGGCTTCCATTAGGAGTTGGCCTAAACGGAGGAGTCAAGAACAAGGTGACAATCTTGACTCAAATCTTGTCCCCAAGGACACATTGAGTGGCTTGAAGATTTCTGCACACGTTTCCCCCTAGGTGTGTGAAAGGCGGCAACACACCCCAAACTGAGTGTGCCTAAAACCTTTCATAAATACACGGAGTTACAATGATTACAACAAGATGGGTGTGCCCAATTGACTGTGTTATCCATTAAGTTGCACTTAGGGAATTTTTCAAGTGAGCCACCAAGGATCAGAACAAATCAATTGTTCTTACTTAGTGCTCAAAAGTTACATGGTTTCATCAGGGCTAGTTGTGGTCCCTTTTTTTGCATGTTCACATCCCTTCGGGGGAATTGTAATAAATGACATCACATGATGGTTTCTTATGTAAAAGACTTGGCCTTCTTGGGACTTGGTTATCAAAGTCATCATCCTTGAGTGTTTTTTCCCTTGTTAATTATATGACGCCTTTTTAAGCGACTTATAATTTTCAAGTTTTTCACTCAAAATTCTCCAAAGATGGGATGGTGAAGTTGGTGATTATGCCTTGGGAGGGTTATTAAAGCCTAGAGACTATGTATTATACCATGCTAGTCATATTCCCAGAGTTTCGTGGACATGCGCTAAGTCCTCCCTAGCATTTTTTAATTTTTAGTTTTTTAATAAAATCATCGACAAGGCGTATTTTAATTGTAAAATTTAAAAAGGTCATAAAATTGGGCCTAGGGAGCCAATTTGGTCACGAGGATGCTTGTTTTTGGACCTAGAGCCCCCACTTAACCCCTAAACCCACTTTTGAGAATCAAATTAGTAATTTTCAATTATTAATTTTGATTTTCTCTCCAAAGTAATTCAGAGGGTCAAATAAATGAATTTTTATTTTTTTTTTATTTTTATTTTGAATCAAATGCAGCTTGTCTAGGACATGTCTCTGAGGTGTCAGGGAGGTGAAGCATCTTGTCTAGGGTATTTATGAGCAGGTTGGAGCATCTACAATCAACAAGGAAAGGGATCCAACTCATCTCCATTAAAAGAGGGCGCATTCTTCTCATGGATGTCGCATTTTGCCACATGGATGAGTTGGTTAGAGGAAGTGGAGGCTTCCCAAAGCATGTGGGACACCTCATGAGAGGTGGCAGCCTCCCCTCTCACGAGTTCAAACCAGTGTTGCAAACATCGGCGCGGCGAAAAAATCGGCAGGGTCCAGGAAACATCGTTTCGGGATATCTCGGCAAAACATCGACAAACATTGGGAAAAAATCGGCAAACCTAAAAAATAGAAAAATATTCATTTTTTTTCAATTTTTTAAACATCTAAAGCAACAATAACATCAAATAAACACATTGCTACATGAATATGGAAAGAAAACCGATATATAAGATATATAAGATGTCTAGAAAATCGAGATACATCACACATACAAAATGGATCATGTCCTTGCATCTTAAGTCATCAAAAATATAACAAATGTATCTCATGATCATCATCATGACTCACGAGTCATCTACAATGAAGTAAAGTAAATAAACTATTGATTCCCTCAACCCCTTTTACGGGAAAAGGTAATCGCTGTGCAAATGGCCTTTCCTCTAGAACTAGAAGTAGGTGCCCTTGAGGCTTGTGGGCCTCGTACTGGACTCTGACGTCCTCTAAAAGAAGACCTTGCAAAATGACGTCCTCTGGAAACTGGAGAAGGTGGCCGAAACTGATGTCCTGAAGAATGAGAAGGTCGAGGAGGTAGTCTTGCAGCTCCTGCTCCTCTACCAGTACTAGTGCCTGTGCTACCACCAGGTCTATCTCCCTCTAGCTCTGACTGTGGCACACTCCCAGAATCGGTGTGAAACTCCTCTGGAACTGGAACATGCTCATCCAAATCCTCTGAGACTGTATGAGTCTCACCATGATCACTATCAGTAGCATGATCATCCTCTAGCCAGTCAGGGGCTACCTCCATAACATACTCCTCACACTCTGCCCTCCATGCAGCGGTGGTGTCAATCTCATCCAATGAAATGGCCTTCGCATCAACTTTTCTATGATACTGCTTCACCCACAACCTGAGATTGTAGTGGACGTAGACCAAATCATTAAGGCGCTGAGTATCCAACCTGGAGGAGGATCATAAATATTAAATATTAAAGTGGCATAAATCTATAAATTAGAATTTAATAATTTAAATTTTATATTATATAATGAATTTGAAAATTTGAAATTCTCTAACCTGTTGCGCTTTTTGGAGTGTACTTTTTCAAATACACTCCAGTTGAGCTCGCAACTAGAAGAGCTACATGTCTGGCTGAGCACTCGAATGGCAAGCTTCTGTAGAATAGGTACACAACCACCATAGTTCTCCCACCAAGTATCTACAATGAAATTATGAATAAAATAAACATGAGAAACGAAAAATAAAATTTAAAACAAAGAATTCGAAAGAGAAAATGAAATTTTAAATTTAAACTTTAAAGTTGAAACTAGGTGAAGCTTACTTGGCATCAGGTTGGTCCTATCATTTATTACTATATCAAAACCAAATAATCCTGTAGCTCTCTTATACATTTCCAACTCTTGGGAAAGCTGTTTACGCTTAGCTGCATCAGGTAACATCCTTTGGACACACTCATAGAATCTAGACATAACCTCTCCATCAAATCTAAAGCCATAGGAGTAAGCATACGCAGGGTTGAGGTATAGCCTTGCAGCATGAATGGGGCGATGGAGTGTGTGGTTCCATTGCGCATCAATCACCGCCCATATCATATGTTGTCTCTCCTGCCCCTGATCTCCCTTGTCCTCATAATAAGCACGGATGGATTCTTTGGCCCTATCCATGGCCTCATATAGGTAGCCCATTGCGGGCTTCTCTCCATCAACCAAGTGGAGAACCCTTACCAAAGGTTCGGTGATGGTGCACACCTCTTTCACTGCACCCCAAAAACTCTCATCATATGCAACTAGCCTGAATGTGGCTTGCCCCTCTGGTCTAGTGCTAAATGATAAAGCACGCCACTCTGGTGAAAAGAACATCGCCTGCAAGTCCCACATAGACTTCAAGAGTGACTGACG
>LPNX010502384.1:133390-227642 GCA_001517045.1 Pseudotsuga menziesii | reverse complement strand
GGACCTCCAAAGTCTGATCTTTATTAACAAATTAAAGCAAATGCTTGATACAATTTCTCAGAGTAACTCTACTACAAAAGTCCATCCAAATAGAGCTGAAAGAACCTCTTTTTAACAAATGAGAGACTGCTAAAACCCTAAAACCAAAAAACCAACCCTAACCAGCTTAGCCACCTAACAAAGAGCCCAGACCTAAACCGGAGAACCGGGAGTGAGGGGAGTCCTCCACCCAGGCAAGGCGCCCCCACTCCAAACCTGTGCACTGAAAACAAGCCATGGATGAGGCCACATGTGTGAGTTTGGATGTAGGTAAGCTCATCCTTTAGGTCTGGCAGGAGCCTGAGCTAGGTTTGGGAAGCCCACTGATGGTGTAAGTTTCAGTCTTCACCTCGATCAAATCACCGGACCAATGAGAGCTCTCCATCTCATCTTTAGCTGGAGATGACATGTCTGATAACTGATAATAAATTAATTGCTCTCTTAATGATGACTGAAGCTGAGTTATGATAACTCCAATCATCATAAGTGTTCCATGAGATGTCATTTAGCGTTTTATTTTATTAAATTTGGATTAATTTGGAGAGTTTTAGTTTTCTCCAAAATAATCATTTTTTTTAATAAAAATCATTTTTTACTCAAAACTGACGTTTTTGAGTAAAAATGCATTGTGTCCGATTGCTGATCTGAAAGTTGGTTCTGACTGGCTGGCTGATCAAGAATGATTTTTGGCTTAAGGTTAGAGCCTTCAATCACTGAATTCTGAATCCGGATCACGAACGGGTTTTTTCCATTTAATTTATGGAAAAATTAACCCAAAAAACTTAGGAAAAGTAATTAAAAGTTAAAAAATATTTTACTGTTCGAAAAAAAGATTTTTTCGAATTTTTTTTGTGTCCAGATGACTTAGGGCATGACCATGATCTATCTAAATAATTTCTAGTAGGCGTATAACACTTAGTTGGGCTCTAATAACCCCCCAAGGCCCATAATTCAACATTGGGCATTCCAGCTTTGGAGGAAGCGGGAGAAAACCTCGTCAATTATACTCGGCTGAAGGCAAAGCATAATTGTCAGGGGCAAAAAACTCCCTGGAATACCCTATTTGAGATTTTACGTCTCAGGAGACCGAACCACTCAAAAATATCCTACTAGCACATTTTATTACAAACTCCGCAGGGCCATGGTCAAAATTATTCAAATAAAAAAGTGACTAGCCAATATTGGCTAGACAAGCAGACAGATCAACTGATACACTGGAATCAGACTTTGAACAAGTCTGTCAACCGGCGGCTCCTCAGGTAACCCAACTTATGGTACAAAAAGTTGGATAACACCTTAGTCAATCAACGAATTCACTTCCTTACTCCACTCCAAATTGTGTGTAATGAGTGTGTTATTTATACATGGATGTGATGAGTTAATCATAATATTTAATTAATTTAAATCCTCCAAACAGTGAGTGAGCCAACCTCTCATTTTGTTTACTTCAAATTCCGTTTAATTCATTAGTTAATTCATTAATGATTCAACTGTGAGGAGTTAGAGGATGCTCCACATATCAAGGGAAAGGGCTTGACGAGGACTAACATTTTATGGAGGGCTTATTAGCAAATACATGGTCCAATACCCTTAAATTCTTCATTTGTTCAGGGCTTCAAAGTCCTCACACATGAGGTGCCAAAGACCAAATCATAAACCAAGTCAAGTCAAAGGGTTATCAATAACAACCAAGGTCAAGGGCTTCAAGCTTCAGTAAGTATGTCATTTTAAATGACCATAGAATGGGTCAATTTCTTCTTGTCAAGAACATGAGGTTCATCAACAGACAACCATCAAGAGGGGCACAAGACAAATTGTGTGAGAGTTTCAAAGACCAAGGTATCATATGACCGATAAAGAGACCTAAAACAAGCACTCAAGCACACGACCATGCTACCACATGTCCACAACAAATACAAGGAGACACGTAGACCATCAATTAGACTTCAAAGGGGACCAAGACACATATGGGGAGACTCTACCAAGTTAATGGGTAACTGGGGATTTTGCCATTGTCCAAAGGCCTCGAAGGGATTCAATATTGGGCTTGGGCAAACACAAAAGGGATCCTTCGACTCTGACAACTACACATTTAACACACACCAACCCTTGACTATTAGGCAGTTGTTGACATCAATGACCAGACATTGTTGACATCAATGACCAGACACTGTTGGCATCAATGACAACTTAATCAACACACACTCCTTCCCCCCTGGGGGGATTCACAATGTCCTTTGTGGTTTGTGTTTTTCTAACCAACACATGCACACAATCTGTCTTCTAGAAAGGATGTATAGTGTAATCAATTTTCAATTAATCTTTGATTTCATCTTAGCATAAAATAATAATTTCAAACCCCACTTGTTGCCATGAAGTATGTTCTCGCCACCAAGCAAAGGGCTTGCCGATTGTTGGTGAATGTTTAGAAAGTGATACATAGTTTGTGGTTCCATTTTGTCATTATTTTATTTGCTTGTACAACATTTCTGCTTTCTTTAATTGGAACAAACACTTTGTTGTAAACTTTGTGTACGCTCATTCCCTCTACGGGCTTTGCCTAGTTGTTGGGAAATCAAAAGCGGTTTGTGACATTTTCTAATTTCCACACATTAACTTAACAATCCATTAATAAAATCAACTCCCAAAAACATTACGAAAATCCGGCGTAGCGACATTTGACAACCGTGGGCAAATTCTTCAAAGGAAGCAGGAACCACTGAATAGTGATCTCGAGATACCGTCAGGCTACACCCTTGTTGGTGTAGTGTTGGATGTAAATTTTCCTTTAATATTCAACTAGGGCTAAACAGTGCATTCAAAATATTTACTGATAACCGCACATGAATATCTTTTACAGTATGCAGCGAAATATAAAACTGAGAAATAACTCACAACATCACGAAATAACTCACAACATCACAACGTAAAAATGACACAGTTATTTTGGGTATGGAAACCCCCGAAAAAACCCAAGATGGGAAAACCGGTGCAACAGTCAGATATAGATTTTATTATGAGAAAATGTGGAACATTACAATCACTGCAAATTCACCCAAACCTGGTGAATGCAGCTACCTGGCAGAAACATTGGACGAACCCCCAGCTAAACCTTTGCACCCCCCTAAGAGAGTGTACGACCTCACACGTGTGGATCCGTACGATCGTATGACTGCTGTACGGAATCCGTACGGTCACCCTGGTAGCTGTACGGAATGGTACTACCTTCCTTCTGCAGCTCTGCCTATTGACCTGTGTGGGTTCTGTCTGCTCGGTGAACCTGCTCCTCGATCCTCCGTCTTCCCAGCTAAATCCTTTGTCTGACTTTTCTCCTTTTGTCTGTATCTTGTCTCTGTCGGAATACAAGTGTGTGTGTCCTCTCAACCAATTGGCCTCTCTTATATAACTTTAGGTAAAGCGTAAAACCTAATTTTACTTTCACTTAAAGTCAATAATCATTTTAATTATTTTAGGAAAAATAATTAAATACAATTGGCTTCCTAATTTAAGTCTTCTGCATGCAAGAACACATGCATACAGGAAGACCTTCCTTGTTGCTCCTAGTTTAACACTCCCTCTCAATTAGGAAGGGATTCGGTAGCAATCCCAACTTATCCCTGAACTTCACAAAACTCTGTCTGCAAAGTGCCTTGGTGAAAATGTCTGCCACCTGCTCATCTGTTTGTATGTACTCCAATCGAATGGTTCCTCTTTGAACACAATCTCTCAAGAAGTGGTACTTGATGTCTATGTGTTTGCTCTGGTCATGGAACAATGGATTTTCAGATAGCCTGATGCCACTTTGATTGTCACAGTGAACTACTGTAGTCTCTAGCTCACACTCGAACAACCCTGAAAGTAACTTCCTCAACCATGTACTCTCACAAGGAGCCATGTTGGCTGCCATGTACTCGGCCTTTGCTGAGCTCAATGCAATTGACTTTTGCTTTCTACTAAACCAAGAGACAACCCTTGACCCAATGCCGAAAGAACAGCTTGAAGTACTCTTCCGGTCCTGTACACATCTTGCCCAGTCAACATATGTGAAACCTGATAACTGTACACTGCACTTGCGCTCATAAACCAATCCATACTCCATTGTACCTCTGATGTAGTGAAGTATGTGCTTCACAGCCGTCCAATGCACTCTCTGAGGGTCCACCATGAACTGACTCAAAGAGTTGACTGCAAAGATGATGCCTGGTCGAGTGTTGATGGTTGCGGCTGCGGCTGGTGGATGTCCGTCTCTTGTTCCAGCTCATCCTCCCCATCAAAGATAGGAGGATCCTGTCCACCTGACTTCCTCTGACCACTAGAGCCTGTGCTCTGTGTTTGTACCTATACTTGTACATCTGGCTCCTCCAACTTGACCCCTGACTTCTATGCTGGCTGTTGCTCTACTGGTAAGTCCAGAGATCTTCGCAAGGCCCTGTCCTTATCGAACTGGACATCCTTGCTCACAATGATTCTCTTGCGAGCAAGAATGTAAACTCTATATGCCTTCGAAATTTCACCGTAACCAACAAGTAACCCCTTCTCTCCAGAAGGGTCCAACTTCTTCCTATTGTCAGCATGAACATGGCAATAGTAGACACTACCGAATATGCGAATGTGACTCACATTTGGCCTGGTGCTTGTGAAGACCTCCTCTGGTGTCTTCTTCCCTAAAGCTGTGTGGGGACACCTGTTCTAAATGTATACTGCAGTCCTGTATGCCTCGGCCCAGAGGAATATTGGTAATCCCTGATCAAATAACATGGCCTTGGTTGCTCCAACCATAGTCTTGTTCTTCCGCTCTGCAACTCCATCGTGCTGTGGGGTATGAGGCACAATGTGCTCCTTCTTGATCCCCTCAGCCGAACAATACTCAATGAACTCATTGGAAGTGTGCTCACCTCGTTGTCTGCCCTCAACACCCGAATATTCTTTCCTATTTGGTTCTCCACGAGAGTTTTGAACTCTCGGAACCTCTCAAATACCTCTGACTTGGCCTTCAGGAAATAGATCCAGGTCTTCCTGGAATAGTCATCAATGAAGGTTATGCAGTAATTGTAATTACTGAACGAATGGACACTCATAGGTCCGCATACATCAGAATGCGCGAAGTCCAAGGGCTCCTTAGACTTGTGCTCACTCTGTGGGAAAGGCTTCTTGATGTTCTTCCCCAAAGCACAACCCTTGCAGTGGTTATGCTTTTCCTCCTGTACCTGAGGAACTCTAATGACTTCTTGTCTCAGTTCTTCCGTGCTCCATGGTGTAAGTTTGCCATCCTCCTATGCCACAACTCACCTTGAATGCTGCTGACTAGAGCCTTTGCAGGCTCAAAGTGTAGTCTCTACACTTTCTCGCTCCTCCTGCCAATCACCCGATCCAAGCTCCTATCCGCCCTCTTGGGCCCGATATATACTCTATGGTCACAGAACTTCCCCTGATATCCCTTGTCCTCCAGAGTGGAGACTGATATAAGGTTATTGGTCAGTCCTGGAACATACAACACATTAGCAAAACTGAGGGGTTTGCTAGAATCCTTCTGAAATGAAACAGTGCCAACTCCCCGCGCCTGATACCACGCATCATCACCAAGCTCATCGTGGATCCCTATTGTTAGCACTCAGAATGTACCCAGGTTGTAAAAGGTATACTCCAAGGTAACAACAAAACCACTTTAGGACGAAACTGGTATTTTCTTCCAGAGAGGGATCTCTCAATAAAGATTTAACAGGACCAGATTTAAAATAACATTTAAAGATTTGTGTATTTGGCTGAAACAATCATATAACCATTGGGCACGGAGTCATATACAATATAAAGATACCACAAAGACATATACATGAGATTCATCAAAGGCAAGATAATCACATCATCACAGTCATTCAAATTGATCCAGGTGAAACAGAAGAGATGAAGAAATAACCCATTAATACAGAGCATCAACAAGGATGAATTCTATATCAACTTTAGCAGAAAAAATCATATAATATCTGAAATGATGACCAGAGCATAAACATATGAATTCTAATCATCTAACGCTATATTCCAGATACGAGGAAGAAACAAAATGGAGTGTTACACAAGGGAAATACAATCACATAAAGAAAGAAGCACAGACTGCAATATCAACGACACATGAATCTCTGACCAGAACTCTCATGCATTCACTTTGTTATTCCAAAAACAGATATGTCCTCCAAAATTATTCACCACCTGATGGGTTCCAACCCTCATCTCTTAAAAAAGATGCAAATTTATACAAAAAATAATAGGTCTTCCCCGAAGATCAATCACTGAATGATCGGCTTAATTTAGAGTTTTGTAACTGAATTCCTAACCCCTAGGAAGTTTGTTACAACTCCAATCCTAACAGATCACAAAGTAACAATCAACTTGATAACAAACTTTCGCTCAGCCGGCTCCACGTCTTTGTCCCATTAGCTCCACGTCTTTGCCCCATCAGCTCCTCAGTGCACAACACCTGTTCCTAGGGATGAATAATATACTTTGTCTTTCCAAACCGCTCCACGGCTTTCCACTGCTCCGAATTTGGGGTGTCACATTCTGTCATTTCCCGAATTGATACCTCGAGCTCCATATATGCTTCATAGGACTTTTTGGGCAATCTGCTTCTGATGATGGCGAACTTCTGCAGGATTTCGAAATCTTCTGTTAACATATCCACAATGGTCTTCCCTGTTAGGCTTTTCTCCAACTCATTAAATTTGGAGTGGTCCATGCGGCACTGGACAAGCAGGTTATGATAATGTTCCTGTGAGAACATCCGCCCCTCCTCGTCCCAGAAGGAAGGCAACCCGTCTTCGAACAACTCTTTAAAATCCTGTTTGAAATTATTAACCTGCAAAAGCAATCCTTCTGATTTATCTTGGACCGTCTTGATTAAGTGATGCTTGTGGATGATTTTCTTTGCCCACAGCACTATTGATACTCTGTCTTTTATGCCCAAATCGTGCAACTTCTGATATGTCAGTGAATTCAGAAAATTCAGTGTGTTCTGAGCTGTAGTAAGAGGTCTTTTCTCCATATGTTCATTTACCAGCTTTAATCTCTGGTGAGCTAAATTTATAAGTATATTCAAATCATCAATAAAATTTAGATAGTGCCGGAACTTGGTAATCTCTATTGACAGGGTATCCCAAATGATATGTTTTGCCCCTTGAAGAGGGCCTTTCCCGATGCTTTTCTCCTCTAGCTCGTTGAATTTTTTTTGCAACTGATTTCTGTCCTGTAATATTTGCTTTTTACTTTCACTTACTTTGGCCAATTCAGCTTTTATCCTTTCATTCTCTGCTTTCAACTCTTTAATTGCTTCTTCTTTCAAGTTCACCTGGGACATTGGCACCAACAAATCATCGGCAGAAAAATCATCTAATGGCTTGTGGATATTCACAACGGACAGGTCTTCATCAACGGGGGTTTGACTCATTAACTCTTCCATGATTTCCTTCTCGTCACTTTGGTCTTTTTTCATTAAGGAAATCTGGGATAATAGTTCATTCCGCTCGGCCTCCCACCTGTCATTTTCTTCCTGCAGTTCGACAGCTTTTCCTTTGTACTCCATCATCTCTTGATGGACTTTATCCTTTTCCTCCTGCAAAGCCATTAATTCAGCTGATTGGACATGCTCTGAACTTGGGATCTTCAGCTTTTTCTTTAAGACCTGGAGTGCATTGTCTTTTTCCTCTAGCAACCTCTTAACCGCCTGGGTGTTATCTGAACTAACAATGTCTGTTTGCAGCTTTCTAATCTGAATGACATTTGCTTTATTCTCAACTTTTTCATGCTTCAATTGAATTTCTAATTTGTCTATCAAAACTTGCAATTTATTAATCCTTACCATGGCTTGCAATAAGTCTGAGCAAATGATGTCACTGGTTTGTTTGTGCAGTTGTATCTTATCCGGAGTACTGATTTTGTCCAGCCGGATCTCCATTTCAGACATCTTCTTGTCGTTTACTATAGCCATCTTAAATGTATTTCTCTCAGCATCTTTAGTAGAAACTAGAGAGGTTTTTGAACTGTATAAACTTCTCACTCTCGGGAGCAAATTTCTTGTCTCCTCTAGAGACTGTTTCCTCTTCTCTTTATAGCTGGCTTTGAGCTCTTCCTTCGACTTAAATACGTGGCTTGATTATGAACTGTCTACATCACTCTCTACATTTTTAAAAAATAATTGATTTACTTGTACGGTTTTCATGGGAATCAGGGCAACCTTTTTAAAACCGTCAGAAACTTCCTCATTTACCATTTCACCACCTTTAAGCAGTTTTGCCCTTTTATGGGACCCATCTTCGTCCACTTCCATACTCTCAGTCTCAGAGAGACTTCGCTTAACTAAAATGTTAGTATTTTCTGATACTGTAATGGGTGCAATATGTGGATCTTCCTTGAACTGTAACAGATTGGCTGTTTCAGCCAAATTTTCAACAGACTGGTGCTCAAATGGCTTATTCTTGTTGGCTTGTTTCCTTAGGGATATAACATGATGTGGATCATAATTCACTTTTGATTCCCTTTGGAAATCCATATTCTCTAATAACTTCTCTATGAATATTAAGGCGCCTTTGCTTTTAAAAATGAAAGAGCCGACTTTAAGTGGAAACTTAATGTTTGAAGACTTCTTGAAAGCCCCAAAATGCTCTTCTTCAGATAACAACCTCTGCCTCATAAACTCAAGTGCGAAAATCCTCGGGGTCAAAAAGGCAGGTAACCTGTAAGGCTGACCAGTAAACCCATATATTCTTAACACAGTGTAATCCCTGTACAGAAACCAGTCTCCAACCCGATCTTCGGGTGAAGACTGCATTAAACACTTCATTTCATCTAGAACACGGGGCAAATCCTCATCAAATAACATTTTGTACATTTCAGACATGATCGAATTAGCAAATTCGAACATGTTGATTTGCTTAGGCAAATCAGAAGAGCACAGAGTACTTAAAAATTTCAACTCGGTGACATTTGAGCACAACAGAATGTTGAGCAAGTAGGTTTGAAACCTAAAGAAACGAACTCTTGGGAACTGAGTTAACTGCAGATGGATTATTTCAGCGAGATACTCATCAAAATTAAACACAGGAATTGACTGGGACTCGGGGCTTAAGGAACTTATTCTTAGTAAAAAACCAAGGATGACATCGCCTACACGACAATCATCACTCAGACCTAATACTTAACAGACCAAGGACATGACCATTTGGACTTCATTTTTGAAAATGTGCACGGGGTAGGGCAGGAAAAAGCCATCAAGGGATTGACCGTCTTTTAAAATATTAGACATGAAATGACAGCGATTCTCAGTTTCACAATTCTTATAAAAATCAGCAAGGACCGACTCATTTATCGACTCACGATTAACAGGGTAATTTTTAGGCAAACTGAGATTTTCCCTGATGACTGTGGCATCAATTTTACAAAGAATTCTTGACGCAGACCGACTCACAATTATTCTCTGGGAGGGAGAATAGTTTACGGCACACCACTCTGCAAACTTCGGGAAAGGTAGGGTTTGCTCAAGAGCAAAGTAATACAGGAAAGACTTACAGACATTTAATACATCGTTCCCCTGTGAGTTATAATACCACAATTTCTCCTTGCTGACCGACACGCTCCCTATGGATAGGAAGGGGTTGCACACGCTCCTATCTCTGTCCACTAAAAACTCTTCTTTGTTGTCTACAACCTGACCAGACACTTGAATTTCTTTCCCTTGGTCCATTACTTAATTTACAAAGGTAATTTGGACGGAGGTGCTGCAGGGTTTAAGTCTTACCTGGTCGACTGTAGAGGCGCGTGCTTGGAGCGTGCCCGAACTGACAAATGGAAGCTGCTGAAACGACCAGTCCTTTTCACCTTTCCCGAACAAATAAAATAATAATGAGAAGTCAACCTTGCTTTTATAGGCCCCCACCGGCTTTTCGTAAATCACTTTTGTCTCCGGAGCCTACCACAATTCGCCACGTGGACAACAATTTATTTCCCGCAACCACCATTTATTCCTATCCGCCGTGCACTTTCGTTCTCCGGGTTCATTCAATACCATCGATCTGAATCTTCTTTAATTTCTAGCCCTTGGATCACGTGCCACGTACATCTTTCCGCCGGGCGTCTTGGCAATAAACAACGTGCAAGTCTCCACCTTGGAAACATCTCCGATCGTCGATGAAATAGCCTCTCATTACTCCGCCATTAGATCGGGAAGGAGATATTCGATTCCGCTGGGCTTCCCGACCTTATCCTTTGTGCAACTTCATGTTCCGGAATCGCCTACAGCCGTAGATGCAATCATCCTTTATTTGTGAGCCGTTGGATTAGGTGGCACTTATCATATTCCGCTGGGCTCCGTCATTTTAACCACCGCGCAGGTTTGGGTTCCGGAATCGTCAACCGCCGTTGATCCGCTTCACCCTTTAATCCTCAACCGTCAGATCAACGGCCACCTACTCATTCCGCTGGGCGCTTTGGATTTATCTGCCGTGCAGATTTTGGCTCCGGAATCAATCCTGACCGTGGATGAGATCCGACCTTACCTTTCCACCGTTGGATTGAGCATTATGTACTCGATTCCGCCGGACCCCATTTCTTTAACCATCATGCGATTTCATAGGGCAGATTAAATATGGACCGTGGATCTGCCCGAGCCAGATTGATAGCCGTTGATCTGTGCACCCGATAAGCGCCCGGACATACCCTATCCTCCTCGCATTTCTGAGAGCGCAGAGACCATCATGGCCATTGATTTCTATCCTTTCAACTCGCACCATCAGATCCTTGATAAAGGGATCACCTTTTTGGGGTATCTTCATACTCTTACAATTATCTTTTAACCAAGGTTCGACAAGCAACCTATTATTTCTTTTTCATCATGATTTTTTATTCCCTTGACAAATAATGGTGTTAACACCTGTTCCACCCTCCTGCAAGTCTCTGAAGAATCTCTTCTGTCCAGTCATGTGACTAGATGCTCCACTGTCGATGTACCATATGCTGCTCCCTATGGTGCTTGCCATGCAAGCTATCAAGCATAACTCCTCATCGAAGTTCCTGCTGAAGTCATCCACCTCTGCAGATCCAATCATCTGAGTGTTACTCTTCTTTTTCCTGTCTGGGCACTAGGAGGCAAAGTGTCCCTGCTTGTGGCAGATAAAACACTTGACCTTTGACACGTCAAGGTTCTTCTTATCATCCTTCTTCCTCTTTGCCTTCCCCTTGCTCTTCCCTATAAGGGCTAGAGCCTCCTCATCCACAATTTGTGGGGCATTGCTGGATGAGCCTGATCCTTGACCCATGTGGGTCTCCTCCTGCACAAAGTCATCCCTCAGTCTCTGCCAATTAGGGAGCTTCTCCCTAGCCACAACACCTTTGACAAAGGTGTCCCATGGCTTAGAGAAGCCATTGAGAGCTATCCTAACTAGCTGCCCATCCACTGTCTTAGAGCCAACAACTCCAAGCTCATCCTTGATCTGTGTGAGCCTCGTGAGATAAGGCACCACTCCTCCCTTGGCCATCTTGGTGCTGCGCATCCTCTCTTGCAGCAACATCTTCCGGTTCTCGTTCCTGCTTTGGTATAGATTCTCCATAGCTGTCCACATCTCTGCTACAGTCTTCTTACTAGAAAGGTGAGGGACTATATGGTCCGTCATTCCATCCATGATAATCAACATGGCTCTAGAATCAATCTTCTTCCAAGCTATCAGATCTGTCGGATCTGTGGGTGCAACTTTTGTGGAGTCAATGTGCTCCTCTGCATCACTGACGTCTAGGATCCTTGTGATCCTCTTTTTCCATGTAGAAAAGTTTTGAGCACCCTGGAGTCTATCCTCAACTCTCAACTGTACGACCATCCTGAAGTGTACATGTCAAACGCTAGATCTGCAATCTAGGTCTGTGTCTTCAAATAGATCTACCCCTGATCTAACACTGTTGCTGCAAATTTCTCAGCTTTAGCTTACCAGAACTTTGATACCATGTAAATTTTCCTTTAATATTCAACTAGGGATAAACAGTTGCATTCCGACAGAGATGGAGGAAGAAGTGTGAGAGAGAGAATTTTGGGGAAGAAGATGGAGGAGCACTAACTCAGGAAGACAACCCTAAATTGCAGAGGAGAGAGACAGGAGACTTTGGCAGAGGTACTCCATACAACAACAGCAGCGACACCGTACCATAGTGGAAAAAATCGGTAATGACAAAAAATCGGTGAGGGTCCAGAAAACATCTTCTCGGCAACATCGACAAAAAAATCGGCAAACAACGGCAAGCATTGAAAAATGCAAATTTTGTACTTTAATAGGGTCAAAATTTGCTTGTCGATTTTTCCCAATCTTTCCTAATTTTTTCCGATTTTTCTCAAAAAATCGTGATTTTTTCGGGCCGAAAAATCGGCAACCAGAAAAATCGCAATTTTTTGGGACATCGCCGATTTTTCAGCGATTTTTTCCACTATGCATTGTACAATCGTACAACAAGTTTCCTTGGGAACCGTTCCATCTCACAGGTTTTTCTCAGTGATTTTTGGGTGTTTCAATTTTTCCATCTAGGGCACAAATCGATTTTCTGATATTGTTAAAGCTCTATATTTTTTTAAATAAAAGTATCCTCTCATACTTCTGCACCGGTTTTCCCATCTTGGGTTTTGTCTGGGGGTTTTTACCCAAAAAGATTGTGTCGTTTCTATTGATGTTGTAAATGGTTCTCAGTTTTATATTCTGCTGCATATTGTAAAGAAGTTCATGTGTGGCTATTTCAATAATTTAAATATACTGTTTTAGCCCTAGTTGTGCTTAAAAGGAAAATTTACATTGGACACGTCTCAAAGACTCCGATTCAGCCCACATTTCTGAGTGAAGAACCACCTTCGTCATATTCCAGACATATTCTCAGTACTTTACAATACATCGATAATCCCCTTCCCATAACTCAATTCACATTTTAATAATTAAAACTGATCATGAACACATTGCAAAACATTTCATCTTTCAACAACGTTATTTCTTTTATTTTGACTCCATTGGCAGTGATCTAAATTTGCAACATTCTACTATCGCTTATTATCAGTTTTTTATTGTTGCTAAATCTTTATGTGTTGATATGATTATATATATGCTGATGAAATATTATCATTTTTGCAACAATCTTTTCTTAGTATTTTACTTCGAAAAACTCCTAAAAACTTACTTTTATCGTTAACTACTAAAAGACAAGAGCCTTAGTTAACTCTTTCTTAGCGACCACCCCCCTTGGCTTCATTAGGAGTTTTGCCTAAATGGAGGAGTTAAGATCAAATGACAGTACTTGACTCGAGACTTGCCCCGAAGGACACACCTAGGAGCTTGAAGATTTCTACCGCGCATAACACCTAGGTGTGTGAAAGGCGGCAATAGGTTGCAACTCGGGAAAGTGCCCAACTAGCAACCCTCGCAGAAACCCCAAGAATTTTTCTGCCACCCAAATCTGCCTATGGTTTCCCCTTGAAGTATTCGTACGGCGAGCTACTATAGCTCCCAACCTCTGCGCCCATGTCTACACCAAGCCAATCTTCCAGTCGTTGCATTGTTGCCTAGACGTGCCTTCTGCTGCCTACGCCCACCTTTGCCTCAGACTTGAAATTGCTTTGACTTGTGGTTCTCTTGGTTGCTCACCCACACTTGGATGAACTCGAATTAATGTTTTTGGTCACCACTTGCGCTTCATTTTATAGCCGGAAGTTTGGACTAAGGGTGCGATCAAGGGTCCACCCTTGTGGTCACCCGTCCACGTTTCAAGGGACCGTCCACATGGTGCCCAATTAGGTGGTTGGGGCTCTTCCCAAATCCATGTCACCTCGGTCCACACCTCCTTGTGCCAACCTTCGCACCTAGGTAGCTCAGTTGCTTTGGGCGTTTTCCTTGTTGTTCGGGCATGCACCCACTTCCACTCACACTTACTCGTTTTGGTCGACGCCCTCATGCCCCACACTTGATGTGCTCCTAGGATTCTCTGCGGATCTCCTATGTCGTGTTGCTTGCCGACGCGTCTATGCCTTGCTGAAGTCCACCATCGCCTATGTCAGGTTTGCTTTCCTGCCCAAGCGTCTTAGCATGGAGTCTCCCGATGCGGGCATCCACCTTGCTCTAGTCTCCTGCATGTCAACTGGTGGGTCTTTAGGCTCCCAGGTCGAGTCGCCTTGCCAAGTGTGCTCGTCTAGGAGTCTTAGGTCAAGCTCCCATTCTAAGCTTTCCCGTGTGTGGAGAGTCGGCCGAGGCGCTTCTCACTAAGGCTGTGACACTTAGCCATTGTGATGGCTAAATTACATATGCCAGAGCATGCGTTACGTAACTAAAATGTTCAAACTTCCGTTATAATTGCAGCTCTGACAAGAAAGCCTTAAATATTTAGACTATTGATTTAATACTCCTAGTCAGTCGAACATTTAGGAACTCATTCAACAGAGTTCATCCTGAATGCTTATTGGCACTGTTCAAATTTATTCTTTGGCAATGTCAATGCATCAGAAAACATTGTCTCATTTTCACAGAACTCAACCTGCAAAGTCTTGTTATCAACTTTTTATTAATTAACCTATATATTGGTATTGCATCTTGATGTGCTTCATTCTCGCATGAAACCAAGGATTCTTAGCTACGGTGTTGTAACTTTGACCATCACATCTCAACATTGTGGGACTTGATTGATCTGTTTTGATATCCTTAATTAGTTTTCTCAATTACGCCAACTCTTTACTTGCATAAGAGGTTTCCATGTACTGTGCTTCAAATGAGAAATGCTGGGCTGTTTCTTACTTGCCCACAAGATGATTCTGCCCCAACCAACCTAAATTAGTAACCCAATGTAGATTTGCACTCTCAATATGACCTTCCCACTCTCTATCACAATAGCTAGCCAATTGCAGTACGTCTTGTAGACTCTAAGTAAATGTGATTCTGAAATTCATTGTTCCCTTGAAATACACGAGAATTCTTTTGACTGCTGTTGCAATCAGGAGTACTCGAGAATTGGTTAACATTACTACCAACTGCAATGCATCTTGTAAACTACCACTAAGTGTAATGCCGAAATTCATTGTTCATTTGGGATACCTGAAAATTCTTTTGATGTTGCCCAATGTTACAATCTGGGATTACTCGAGAATCGACTAACATTGCTAACAACATAAGCAATATCAGGTCTTGTCTATACCATTGCATACAGGAGGCTTCCAACTGTACTCTGATAAGAAACTTTCTTGATGGCCTCTGCATCAACATGCATCTTCGGACTTGTGTCATCCTTTGAAGGAGGCCAAATGAAGGAAACTCAAAATATTATGTCATTTAGAGGAAGAACTGGTGGAAGGTCTGGACTACCCACTTCTTTTTCCAAAAAACGTGTTTTCTATAGGAGGTTCTAGTATTTGTAGCAAATCATATCAGAATTTCACTGTTATTTTATAATGTATTAACTGATACAAAATCATATGTAACTGTCAAAAGGGTGACACAATTTGTTTTGTAATAGGGAGTTTCATTTTGGCTTCTTTGTTTGGTTAGGAGATGTTTTATATGCATACTTATGTCTAATTTCCAACATGATTAATGCTTATGATATATTGGTAATTTAGCAAAAGATATAGATGTTGGACAGGTATCTTCTATTACTTTGCCCCCATCTACATTTCAAAGAAGCAAGCCACACATTTTGGAAATGGCTTGCATTTCCTACCTTAAGAAAGTAGTTTTTTGATGAATTTTCTTGACTATTTCAAATTACAATATAGGATCTGTCTATGTGGTTATCTGGGAATTTTGGAGATCTGGAATTATTGTTTATTGATCTTGTTGAACATTCTTTGCTATATTTTCTATATCAATATGTTTGATCCCATTCATTCTGTTGTAGCAATGGTTGGAAGTTTTTGTTCTTAGTTTAATTACATTTTGTTTATAAGAAGGTAAAAAAAGCTTGATAAAGAAATAGTATTATTCCCCAAATATTGGAGACAAATCCTAAGTTGTTCATTTCATTGAAATGGTACTGGCAGCATGGTTCTGTTTACAAGCTTGCATTTGGACCAAAATCATTTGTAGTGGTTTCAGATCCAATAGTTGCTCGGTACATTCTTCGAGAGAATGCGTTTGCATATGACAAGGTCAGCACACAATTCTTACAACTCTACTTTGAAGTTTTATGTTAAAAATAATTCACAATGTTACATTGACATTTTAGCATAAATGAGTTTTTAGCTACTTTGCAGGTAAATTGCAACGATGATGTGCTTTACCACAAAACCCACCCCTTGGTGCTTGCAAGAAGTTTTCTTTATAAATTGGGCCTTTTTGTGGAGACATAATTGTTGTCCATTACACTTGTGAAATATATTAACATGTGACCATTATATATTCTAATATTTATGTAATGCATTTTCATTATTTTCATTTATTTCGTATAGGAGAAAGAAATATTTTTTATACTCAGTACCAATTGCCGATGTAAGGAGGTTGTTGCTCATAACCGATGGAAATTTCTGCCAATGGAATCCATTTACCTCAGAAAGTAGTATGTGGTGAAGGTGTAGAGACAAGCCAAATGTGGAAGATCTCAAATAGGAGGCTATTATCTCTTAACAAAGAGTGGAAAAAAGCTGGGCACTTTGCGTTATGGAGTTGGCATAAATGCAATCTATTGCAAGTGAATGTGCCAAGTTTACGAGTTTGGAGATGACAATGAGACAAAATTCTTTAAGAAATATTATGTGTGCACAATTTAAATAGGAGAGAGAACAATATTCACATTAACATTCATGAATTATGGGATCATAACCTAGGATTTGAACTCTTGTAGAAAGGAATCTAGAGAATGACTAGGGAACAAGTGCTAGTAATGAGCTTTTCTACCTCATTGCTACACATGCTAATTGCTTTGTTTGGGTTGGCTACTCAATGATGTACTACATTATGTGTTGAAAACAAATTGAAGTAAGTGTTAGCTTTTTAGCTCTGGAGGCACTCCACATAGTTTTGTCTTGTATGTGGAAGTGACCATGCACTAGCTAGGCTACTTGACTTCGTAATGGTGTTTTATAAAGTTGTTTTAAAGTGCCTCTTATGTAATGTGACTTTTTATAAAGTATCCCTTGGTTTTATTTTTGTGAAGTGACTTTATGAAATAAAGTGTACATATTTCATAAAGTGAATAGTGACTTTATCAAAAATTAAATGTAACCGATTTTGGAGGAAAAGTATCTCAACCGTTGATCATGTAAAGGGAAGATTAAATCTTGGCCTTTGGATTTAGGGATTGGGGGAGGTGAAAAGTCACTTTCTTGTTATAAGAGAGAGCTTAGAGTAGTGTGCAAGACAAGGAAAATCATTTTCCAAGAGTGAGCATTTGGCAAGTTTTGAGTTTCAAAGAGAGGAAGCACATTTCTCAAAGAGAGGGTACGAATCCCAAGGAGAGGCATGCTTCCCAAGAGAACATTAATTGCTAGGCCGTACTATACGGATTTGTTGGGCTCTACTCCTATGTTGGCATGCAAATCGAGGATCTGTTTTGCTGCACGAAAATCGAGGTGGACGCCGTACAAGCTGTACGGATTTAATGGGCACACAAAACAGGGTGCTAGGCACAAATTTCGAGAAGGTGCTGCTGTTGTGGGGGCCATACAAGATGCACTACTGTTTGGGCACACAAATCGAGGTGCTGCACAGTTTTTGAGGTGCTGGTACAACCATTTATTGCTAATTAAATGCTACTGTAAATTCAATTATTTTTACCTGAAAATGCTGAATAAAATACTCTTGGACTGGTTTTCCTTAGAGAGGGTTTTTCTAGGGTCTGGTTGACCAAAATTCTCTTGTTTAAATGGTTTATCAGTCTGTTGTTATATGTCTTTTTCCGTTGCAAAACAGACTTAGTTTCAGTGTTTCAGCTTCATGGTTGTTGGTTTAAATGCATGTGAAGTATTTTTAATTAATGACAGTTTAAGATTGAAATTTGGGTTATGCTAAGTGTTTGACAAAATGTATGAATGATTGAGGTCTGATTTTTTGTCAATTTCTACATGGTATCAATTTCTATGATAACAGTTGATTGTGGGTGCAGCAGTATTGTTGAGTTGTTGGGCAAGGGTTATTGTTGATTTTTTTAACAACTTGTGTATTGGAAGACCTTATCTGCATGTGATTTGCAAGTGGTGGGGAAAGAGTAAAACTCTTGTTCTTTTGGTGGATTGTTTTTATTCTTTGAGATGGCTACCAGTTTGAGGTTGGAGGATTGTGTTGCCGCTCCTGACCGGCGTGCGTGTGTCAAAGCCCAAAATTAGGCACACCAGCCTGATGGCAACTACAAAAAGAGCAGCCACAGCCACTGTCACCACGCTCCTCTCTTCCTCGCTTCAGGTTGGCTCTTCTCCAACTCAAGGGGGGCGTCTCTAATGTTAAGATCACTAAGGTAGGAAACAATGGCGGACCAGGTGATTAGAAGAGGCTGCCTTAGAGAAATGGTTGTATCATAAGAGTATTTGAATGGTTGATGGAAGGAGGGAAGGATCAAACCCCGCTAATGGACTAGTGTCGGTATACCTAAAGGGAGAAATGGAGTCAAGGGAGAACCCATGAGGGCCTTGTGTCAAAGGGTCAACTACTAGATCTTCTTCTTCCTAAACGCAGAAGATGCGCTTTGCAAACAAAGGAGATGCTACATAATCAAACTTGATAAAATGTAAGCATCAAACCCGTGCATGCTGGCGCACAAAGGGAAAAAGATAGCAACTGCTAAGATTTCCACCTTCCAATAGGATGGTAGCATCTGTTTATGGTCCCCGATGTAGACATAGAAAAGAAAAGCCTCTAGGAACAAACGCTTAATAACACAAGTTTAAGCCACACACCATAGAGAGCACTCAACTGAAAACCAAGAAACCCAAAACAATAATTTTTCTATTAATCCCTGGGGAAAAATCCTCCCAGTTTTTCCATCTTTACAAAGAAGAAGGCTTGCTTCTTTATAAGCCAAAAGAAAAAAGGCTCATATAATTAAATAATGTGAGAAAAAGGTAAATGAAAAGGAAGATCCACTTTCTCTCAAAACAAATCTTAATGACTACTACTTTAACTAAAAGGAACTCCTCCATAATTAGTGGTTCCAAACTCTACATAGCCAAAATCGACTCAACAAAATATGCCATAGGCTGCAAAAAGCATGAGTCAACAGGTGGCTATGTCAGGCATAGCAAAACATGCTCCAACAACCACGTACCCATATTAAGGTAAAGAACACTGCCTCACGCCAATGTATGGTTGTTTCCACCAAAATGTGAACACTGCCTCTACTCAGCTACTCGACAGAGAGAGTCGACTGTCAGTCGTGAGGCCAAGTATTGATCAAAAGAAAACGAGAACTGCTCTGTAACTCTGTAATTGGTCTGTTCGCTGAACACCAAGCTTTGGGCTTTTGAAATAGGGATGCCAATCAACAAATTGATTTCAACAACAACCAATCTAGATATGATCCATAACTCCAAGCTTTTGGCCGCTAGGAAGAAAGTGTTACGTGGATTAAGCAAACGATACCACCGAACCTAAAAGAAATTCCACGTAAAAACTTTATCTCGAGTCGACTGAATGAACTTGAAGATCGTGTGCTGGTGACGGTCAATTGAAGCTGTTTCAGTCAAATTTTATGACTTGGATCTCAAGTGAAAAACGGGTTGTAATAAACCAAGATGGCGAAGCTCCATAGACTGACATCCACGTGGAGGATAATCCCAACTTGGATGGCTGGCTGCTGTGAACTCCATGACAATTTCCATCAGTGGCGACGTGATTTATGTTCCTTGGCTTCTAACTGAAACGTGGACCTGGGTTCCACGATTTGGCTGCCAAAACAAAAAAAACATTCTGCAATCTCTGATTGAATTTTAGCTTCAGTCACATGCTATGTCCCACCCCGAGCTCTGGCGTTAATAAAAAAATGGCTCTTTCGAAACTGCGACCAATCCATGCGGCTACTTCACAACAACACATTTTTCATGTGCATCAGTTGGTGGAGATCCTGCCAACATTCAAATTGTTGTCAATTAAATAACCCGTGAGACATTCAATGAATCACGTTTGAGAGGGGCATAGAATTCGTGATTTCCATCCACGATAAGGGATACGGGTTCCATCCTGTCTGCATCATCCAACTTATTTCCTGTGTCTCTTTCTCCAGTAGACTGTTTAATTGTTTCGCCATCTTCCTCAATACCAGCCATTGCTTTAAGGTTCTGTCTTGCGCTAACTATCAGCCTACATTCAATATCTATGCTAGCAATACTTTGACATGCAAACTTTCGTGCTATGCCCATATTGATAAAACCCTCATTGCAGCCAATATCGAGGTAATCCCTGCCTTCAAACCACTCACTCAAAACTGTCATCCTTGGGTATTCACCCAAAGCTCGATCAACCCGGTAACCATAGTATGCGTGGTAGTTTCCATAGATGTAAATATGTTTCTGCTGCTTATGCTGTGTGGACTGACTTGAGGAATTTTCTCCTTCATCCTTCCTTTGCCTTTTATTTGACTCAGGCTCCATTTCTACGAGTGTAGTTCTCTATTGTAATCTTCCCTCTTTATTTCTGTGTATGCATGTGGTCTTCCTTGTTCATTCTCCATACATGGAACATTATGTTGACAGAGCCTTTATCTCTGTGGTTTTGTAAGATCATCTAAAAAGATGCTTCTGGGTGCCTATTTGACGCTTGAAAGGTGCTTCCCTTGTTCTTCTACAGGTGTGCTATTTATTGCTCAAAGTAACTCACTGCTTTGGCCAAAAGTTCAGAAATTACCCTTACGAAGTTAGGAGGTAACAGATAGATTGGATGGGGCTAGAAACTTTGTTCCTTGGAAGGCGAGAATAGTGCTCATACTGCAAGAGAATGGGTTGTGGGATGAGGTGGTGAACAATACTACAACTAATCTCATTCAGATTTCTACTGATGCTATTGCATTGGTTGCCTTCAATAAGAAGGACATAAAGCCGAAGAGGATCATGTTATTCCTCACATAACAAGTAAGATTCGTGCTTATCTTATGTGGGAGTCCTTGACCAATCTGTACTAAAGCTCCAATCTGAATCGGAAGATGGTGCTTAGGGAGAAGCTTAAGAGTATCAAAATGACCAAAGATGAGTGTGACTTCTTACCTTACGAAGATCACACAAGTGAGGGATGAGCTTGCAGTAGTTGGGGAGATTGTTTTGGGTAATGAGCTTGTGAGGACAACAATAAATAGCGTGGCCAAGCCATGGGGTGTTTTTGTGGAATCTATTGTTGCCAAGGAGAACATGCCTTCTTGGGATCGTCTCTGGGATGATTTTGTGCAGGGGGAGACCCAGAAGGGGTTGGTGCAAGATAGTTTGTCAAGCCGTAAGGAAGAGGAAGATGTTGTTCTTTCTGCTAAGAGCAAGAAGAAGTCCAAGAAGGACTTGAGCAAAGTTCGGTGTTTTGCTTGCAGCCAGTATGGCCACATTGCTTCTTAGTGTTCTGAGAAGAAGAAGAAGAAGAAGGAGGAGGATATGGTTGTTGCAGCTTCTGCAGAGGTAGAGGATTTTGTGAGAATGTTTGAGAAGGAGTTCTCATTGTTCTCCCTTATTTCTTGTGCCGGTAGCAATGGAGTTGTTCAAAATGGTAGTTGGTATATTGACAGTGGAGCCTCTTGTCATATGACCAGAATATGGCATATATTCCGTAGCATTTCTAAGACTGGTCCACACCGGTTTGTTCAGTTAGAAGGGCGATAGGCACATGCAATGCAAGGAGTTGGAAATGTCAGATTCCAACTTCGTCATGGAGGATACATCGAGCAACATGGTGTTCTCTTTGTTCAAGGGATGAGGGTTAACTTGCTCTCGGTCTCAGTCTTGGAGGATGTAGAGTATTAGACATTCTTTTGGAGGGGACATGTGTACGTATTTCCAGAGAGAGCTGATCTGGGACATGTTTATATATACTTGGAGAGAGTGGCACTGATCGATCAACAATTGATTGGTGATTGGTTCGGTGAGCTGTACAAATTTAATGCACAACCCACGGTTGATGAGTTGGACGAGGAGCAGGAGGCTCCTGAGGCTGTAGTGGTGCCAAGGTTACAGTCTTGAGTTCCGATGGAAGAGAGGGAGTCTTTTTTGAGTACTGGCAAGAGTCTCAACTAGTATGAGCAAACCAATGCTCAAGACTAGAAAGTGGACTCTTCTAGGAGCTCAGGGTTCAGGGTGGCTGCCGGGAGGTTGTCTTTAAATTCGAGTTCAGTGCAAGTAGTAGCGTTAGTTCCAAGTTCAGAGGGAGCCCCTACTGCGAACATTGTGATGGGTTTGAGGACGGGACCTGATAATGATGGCAATGAGTCCCTCCCTCTTTAAGAGGGAGTGTTAGCTTTTTAGCTCTGGAGGCACTCCGCATAGTTTTGTCTTGTATGCAGAAGTGACCATGAACTAGCTATAGGCTACTTGACTTTGTAATGGTGTTTTATAAAGTTGTTTTAAAGTGATTCTTATGTAATGTGACTTTTTATAAAGTATCCCTTGGTTTTATTTTTATATAGTGACTTTATGAAATAAAATGCACATATTTCATAAAGTGAATAGCGACTTTATTAAAAATTAAATGTAACCGATTTTGGAGGGAAAGTATCTCAACCGTTGATCATGTAAAGGCAAGATTAAATCTTGGCCTTTGGATTTAGGGATTGGGGGAGGTGAAAAGTCACTTTCTTGTTATACGAGAGAGCCTAGGGTAGTGTACAAGACAAATAAAACATTTTCCAAGAGTGAGTATTTGTCATGTTTTGAGTTTCAGAGAGAGGAAGCACATTTCTCAAAGAGGGCACGAATCCCAAGGAGAGGCACATTTCCCAAGATAACATTAATTGTTGGGCTGTACTGTATAGATTTGCTGGCCATACTGCTGGGCCGTACTCCTCTGTTGGCATGCAAATAGAGGAGCTGTTTTTCTGCATGAAAATCAATGGAGGCTGTATAGGCTGTACGGATTTGCTGGGCATGCAAAACGAGGTGCTGGGCACAAATTTAGAGAAGATGCTGCTGTAGTGGAGGCCGTACTTCTATTTGGGCACACAAATTGAGGTGCTGCACAATTTTCAAGGTGCTGGTACAGTCATTTATTGCTGGTTAAATGTTGCTGTAAATTCAATTATATTTTGTTTGAAAATGTTGAATAAAAAACTCTCGGACTGGTTTTCCCCAGAGGGGGTTTTTCTAGGGTTTAGTTGACCAAAATTTTGCTCTTTAAATTGTTTATCTGTTTGCTATTATATGTCTTTTTCCACTGCAAAACAGACTTAGTTTCAGTGTTTCAGCTTCATGGTTGTTGGTTTAAATGCATGTGAAGTAATTTTAATTAATGACAGTTTAAGACTGAAATCTGGGTTATGCTAAGTGTTTGACAAAATGTCTGAATGACTGAGGTCTGACTTTTTTGTCAGTTTCTATAATAAGGAGGTGATACTTAGTAAGTGATAGGAGTTAAATATACCTTTCAAAGAAAAAGAAATTCCACAATTTTTGGATAAGTAAGATGTTTACAACTGCGTCAGGCCATGTAGTTTGTAATGGTGCCCGTCCCAGTCTTAATTAGGATACACCTAATTTTAGATCACATGAACTTAAGGCAGAAGTTGTTCACGGCAAGAAGACAACCAAGTGGATAGTAGAATTACAACAATGAATTATTTCTCTTTTTTCATTTCTTAACTTGTCATAGACTTTACCACTTTAGCTTACTTAGTGTTTTAAATTTCAACTTTTCTAAAATTTGGGCACATGAACTATTTTCTTATATTATTATATGACAGTTGACTGCATATTATCACTTTTTCGTCATGCTATGACCTACTTCATTTCGGGGTTGATGTTATCTATTAGATGATAATGGACAGATGTTAACAATTATCTGTTGAAACTTAATGTTATGGTTGACTTTATAGTATGTAATTGCCATGTAGTTGATTGATGATATCTGTGTACTAAATGATTAGCCTACCATGGATTACATTTCTAGGTTCTTAAAAAAATAGTAGTTGTCTAAAAGTAGCACAAACTCTATGTATTTATATTTTTTGCGGTTGAGTTGGCATCATGCATGATATTTTTGAATGTATGTATTAAAATATATATTATATAAAAATGTTGTCAACATGCTTCATTCTCAGACTTTTTGGTGAATTGGTGCTCTGCTGCTCCCACTTCCCACTCCACTCCTTGCTTCCGTTGCCAATGTCACAGTTGCCGAGTTGATTGATGTTATCTGTGTACTAAATGGTTGATACTGTAACGATTAATCTACAATGGATTACATCTAAAAATGTAGTATTCATTGACAAGTAGCACAAAATCTATGCTTTCAGATTTTATCTTGCTGAGTTGGCATTTTGCATGTTCTTTTTGAATATATATATATAAAACACGATTGAGGCATCCTAGGAGTGTAGTATATATATATATATATATATATATTACTCTCCTAGGATGCCTCAATTATGTTTTAATATATATATATATATATTACTCTCCTAGGATGCCTCAATTATGTTTTAATATATATATATATATATATATATATATATATATATATTACTCTCCTAGGATGCTTCAATCGTGTTTTTTGGGAATTAGTGCACTGCTGCTCCTGCTTCCCCTCCCAACTTCACTAGTGCTCACAAGTTAGAAGGTGCAGGATGTGATTCTTCCTAAACAAAGGTGTAGGATCTGTTTCCAAATCATAAAAAATGATAGATTCAATTTCTGAAATGTCATCAATGTAGGAATCAATAGGTGGTGCAAGATTTGTTCTGTATGAATCAATAGTCAAAGGATTGGGCAACTTATATTTGGTGAGGGACCCTGAAAATATTCAAATCCTATTCTTATTGGTCTCCTCTAAGGCTCAATAGGAGTAACAATACCCTATCCATGTTTACCAAGCGCCTTCCCTGTATAACCCATCCAACAAAGTAATTTGGAGTGAATGCCCCTAGTGTTGTAGAGGAAAGTTTCCTATGGCTAGGGTTTAAGAGGCCATCAACATACTGGGGTTGAAAGAGAGATGCATATAGTTCTGCAAGTATATATAAGCAATATTTAGAGATTAGATAGGTTCATACCTTAGCCAAATGAAGGTTGATCCAAGCAGCCCTTCAATCCTCCTCTTGCTCCAAGAGACCTGCAAAACGAATTATACCTTCCTCAAACCAATATGACTAAATGTAAAACAATGATAATCAAAGCAATATGAAAACCTAATCTGATTATCATAAACATCTGATCACAAATAGAAGTATAACATACATTAGACAGTGGTTTGGGAAGAAGAAGGACATCACATCTTTATTAAACATGGAAGAAGTACAAAGATACTTTCTCCAAGCTAGGCACCTCACGAAACCTTGATTTGGTTCTGCTGCTTCTCTTCTCCAAGGAACTTAGCCTCCAAGCTCTGCAACACAAGGAGATAGCTTCTAGGGCAAAGGTGGGGGGAATGGGTCCCAATTCCTCCAGCATAACAATGCAAAAGTTCAAGTCCCTTCTCATGGACCTCTCTCCTTCTATTTATACATTTCTGAAGAGATAGGGTCGAATAGGGGTCAGTTATAACTTCCCAAATCAGTTCCATAACCTCCCAAACCACCCCTAATTCGATATTTTTCATATTTTTATTATGTTTTGACCACTATAGGATGTATTCGTGGGCACCATGAAGGAAGAGTCGCGAGTAGAGGTGGAACTCGCGGGTATGCTTCACAAAAGTCGTGAATAGGTCAAAGATGCTCAGTTTTAGGGTGTTTCTAGGCATTTTCAGACTTTGGAGTCTTTTGGACAGTTTTTGTTGACTCAGATACCTTTCCAACGGTCTAGAGAAGAGGTCAAATGGAGTAACATAAATCTGGATATGGTTCCTCCAAGTTAGGTGTTTTTTCAGTGACTTTCATCTAGTGTCGTCATGGAAGTGTCGACATGCGACGGAATCATGGGAAAGTGGTCATAGGCAGAGATTTGTCATTTTAGGCTATAACACCTAGTATGATGCTCAAAAATTTAGGAGAATGTGATCCATGGGTAGCCAATAGTGTACAAGAAGATGCATTGGAAGAAGACTAAATTTCCTTTTGCAAGGTGTCACCGTGTCATGTCCCTCTTCTTTCTCCCCAAATTTATTCATGAGTTTTTGATAGGAAAGATCTAAGTTTCTTCCATCTTATTAATATAATATGCAGTGCAAAGATCTTTTCTAGTAGCAGATGATAGGTTTCAAAACCCATTATTGAGTTCTTCAACTGGTATCCTACACAATGCAAAATAGCTCAAGCAGATCTCTGATACTGGGAACAATGCTATTTGATTTTTTTTATCAGGATCCATTTGTTCGTCATCATTGATTCTTCTAAATAAACGACTTGATGGTATATATTTCTGTGCAATTGATGGATAGATGGTAAAAATTTCTATTACTAATAAAGATTGCAGGGTGAGAAGATGAGTTGCGTAATACATGGCTTCTCTGTACCTCTGTTTTGTTCTGGAAACTCTATTTTTACTCAAGGGGTTTTTGTACTCAACTTTGATTTAATTGTATTTCTTTAAATTCAAGCACTATGTCTGAAAAACAGAAGCCATATAATGGATTATTTACCATTAATATCATTAGTGACGAAAGGATATCTTAAATCATGTTCTGATATTGTTGTTAAATTTGAGGAGATTTAGAGATTCTAAGGGGCAATGTAGAGATCTAACTACTATTTCAGGGAGTTCTTGCTGATATTCTGGAGCCAATAATGGGAAAGGGACTTATTCCTGCTGATTTGGAGACATGGAAGCCAAGAAGAAAAGGTAACTGGATAAAATCAGTTCTAACCATTATATGACCTGGAGCAATACTAGATCCCTTTGTTTTTGGAAGGTCATGCTTGAAGTTGTTCTGGTTTTATTTTCAGTGCAAAGATTTAAATTTTCTGGTTGAGCTGAAAGCATTACTCTCTATCGTTTTGGTAATCTATATTCCAAATTTATTTTATTTATTCTCTGTGTGGTATTTGTATTGCTTTTATTCTCATTGTTGATGCCACTTTGGTTTCATCATCATTACAAATAATCCTTTTATAACTGTTTAATATTTACTTTCAACATTATTGAATTCTGTCAAAGTAATTGTTTGAAATTAAAAAAATCACTTAGTAATATTTACAGTAAACTGAAAACTTGTTGTATAAAATCATTCTTTTTTAAAATAAGAATCTTTGTAGTATATTATACTTTAGGACGACAAATAAATTTTGACATTAATATATTCCATTGTACGTTCATTCTCTAGCTTAGAACTTTGAGGTATCATGTCTACCTTCATATACTAGTAATTTCTAGCATTATATATGGAAACTCAGTGCTGAAAGACCAAAATCTCAAAACATTATAGTGGCACCAGAAATCATATAAATAACAAGAAATTCACACGGCAATTTTAAGAATGATTGATTTATAAACAGTCTTTAATTCATTTGTGTAGTCGATATAGGCAAGATTGTTTCTCTATGTTGCTAGAAAAAGTGTTTCTGTTAATATACAAACCCCATTTCTTGAGTCTTCTTAGTACACAGATGAGCTGGGAAAAATCATTGATTTTCTGCCTTTTAAGAATTTGTAGGGATTGCTAATAGGACAATAACAATGTAACCAGGGTATGTGGGTGATGGTGCAGGGATGGCTGTATGTGCAGGTATGAGGATGCCATTTTTGAAATCAGGGTGCATGGGGGTGCTGGGGAGGTGTAACACATATATATGTATGAAATATATAAAAGAATTAAAGACATAGTTAAATTGTATGTAAAAATATTACAAACCTATGACATAAAACCTTGTGATTGGAATTGTAAAGCTAAATTATATGCTATTTAACAACAGTGCTATGCAATTTATATGGCTTTGCCAAAACTTGGGGAAGGGTACACATTTGTGGAAGTACGAATCTTAAGGAATGTTAGTAGGTGTACAATTGATAATTTGGCACTAGACCAACAACCAAATGGCGGTGAGATAAGATATGGTAATTGATAGAAAAGTGTCAAATTGTATATTGTCTATGGAGTGTGTTATCATCCAAACTCACACCCTTAGAGATGAAGTCCTAAAGCTTAAGATGTGGTTTTGATGAAACTAAGATGGCGGCCAATGTCATCACGCCAAACCCTATTTTTCTCTTTAGGTGGCTCTTCTTCAACTCAAGTGAGGCTTCCATAGATTAGGATTACTAGAGTTTGCAATGAAGTCCAAGGTGAAATGAAAAGATGGTTCTAGCAAAATGATTTATGATTTAGTTTTAAGAAATAAGAATGAATGCACTGGAGACAAGTGCTTTATCCATTGGGTAAAATGGAGTCAACCAAGTTTCATATGAAGGTTTAAAGAAATGATTTGAAAGGGTTAGGGATGAATGTTAAAACCCTAGTCATTCTCCAATTGCTTCACCAAATTCAGAAATCTAGCAAAGGAAAACCCTAGTTTAGATATTTTCAAACAGTCTTGAATGTTAAAGTTAGTGCAGCTGTGAGACCCATTCTCAGAGAGGATGGTACCCTAGTCAGTTGACTAGGACAGAGTAAAACCCTAGAAGGTACCCTAGGGCCCCGAGTAGTCTCCTGGGGTTCTTGGTCTAGGACCAAGCAGGTTGATGCCATGGAAAAGCCCCTCGCATGTGGCTAGGGCCCCTATATGCCTCTAGGGTATTCTGGTCTAGGACCAGGGATGTGATGTTCAAGTAGAGCCTGCAGGTAGAGGCAGAGATATATTCTGATCTGGAACCAGGGACACGATGTCCAAGTAGGTCCTGCAGGTAGTTGATCAACTTTCAGTGTGAGAATGAAACTCAACTCAGTACTGAGAACCATTCTTCGAGAGAATGGAGGACCTGGTCAAGGTCCAGGGTTGATCAATATGATTCAGTGTGAGACTGAAACTAAACCTAGGGCTGAAAGCCATTCGTCAAGAATGGAAGATAATGTTGTCCCCTCTCCGAATCGGTTATTGCTAGGTTGCCTCTCAAGGGACTGGCCACCCCTTGACGATGTCTCTAGCACCTAACCCTTAGGAGCAATGTTAAGGACCTAAGGATTGTATCATTCGTTTGGATCTTTTCCTTATACACTGATGACAAAATTATATATAAAACATTGTACCTTGAGAGAGAGAAAAGTTCAAAGTCTTTGGTCCTTTTGGTGAATGCTTGTCAACCCTTATGGTTCACCTTAATCTTATGGTTGTGTGGGTTGTGGTCCCCTTGTTGACTCTTGGTCCTTTACCTTACTTCGTCCTGACACTCTTACTTGGGTGTACCTTTGATTATGATGACTTATGGATCTTATCCTAAGTGTATTTACCTTATGGTTTTATTATAGGACCATTGGACCAATTATCGTTATGGTTACTTTATGTTGGACCTTTTCACTTTTGACCTTATTTTAAATTCATCAATTTATGAATTTGTTAAAGGACATTGGATACTTTACCTTATGATTATTTTTTGATTTAAATGATCTTTGGACCATTTTTTATGAAATCCTCGGACTTTTTTTAAAACTTGTAAACCTTATAAAAGGAGGGTACATTATTCCTTAATGATATATACAAACTTTAGACATACCTTACTGTGGCTCTCGATTGTGACTGACTCCATCACCTGTGCGACTTTATGACTGCATTTCTTCTTCATGAGTTTATCTCACGGGTTTGTCTCTGCGTTATTTCCTCTCAGGCTTCCCTCTGCATGTGCTGCCAGCTCTTTCTTTGTCCGCTGGAAACAGAGGCTATCCGCTTGTGATGTTGGCTCTTTCTGTCTGTCGGAACCTCCACGTAGGTCATCCACGTGTGTTGTTGGCTCTTTCTCTGTCTGCTCCACCACCTCGTCTCTCTGCCTGTCTGTTGGCTGCCTGCCCGACCGGATCAACACTGCGGGATGGGTTAGCCCACAACTACCTCCACTTGCATGATCTGCTCCACGGGCTGGTCAGCGTCTGCTCTGCTCCATGGGATGGTTTGCATCCGCATGCCTTGTCAGCTCCACGGGCTGTGTTGCCCATGTGTCCCCTGCCTACCTCTGCATGACCCGCGTTCTCTGTCTTCTGCGTAATCTCCGCCAAGTTTACGGGTTCCAGTGTGACTGTGGGTGCCAACGTGTTTATTTGCACTATGCATTTTGTGTCCTTCACTGTGATTGAGTCAGTGTCCTTCCACTTGCACATATTCTCTCATCTACAGTTTCTATCCTAGTGTGGTTTATTTACACCTTTGTGGATCCTCATACATCTGTGGTCTCTATCCTATCTTGGTTTGCTCAACATCATTTACCTTCACGTGAATGTATCAGCAGCATGACTGTGTGCCTATTGTTAGTATGACTGGACTGCTTGATTGAAGATTTTGAAGGTTTGTTTACTTCTACCTGAACTCTATCTCTCTCAAGGTACACAACATATTTGCCTAGATTGACTTGTCCCTTCGGTGACAAGATCAACCTCATAAATATTTGAGTATAAGGTGGATCCAAATAATGGTTATGTTTCTTTAGGTTAGTTATCCATTGTACATGTCATTTGAGATTTATTATTTTTTTGTACATGGCTTTTGAGATTTATTAGTTTACTATACACTGCACTTGATGATTCTCGAGGACCAACCATGATGCAGTGACCAAATGGAGCGTTAAGTTGAAAGAGATGAAAGTTATGTTTTATTACAGTGTAAATTTTGATTATGTAGTCTTATTGTGAACCTGAGTTTATATGTTCATGTATTAAAGTTTGTTACTTGTATTAAAACTCATCTAACATACAAATTTCAACATTTAAGGGATTCTTGTCATGCAAGGTGTAACCGGTTGAAATGGCAGTCCAAGCCACCAGTATGCATGTGAGGAGGAAGCGACCATTGTCACCTTAGTCAACTTCTCCCAACTGCTTCGGAAGCCTAAGCCTCCTAGGGGAGATCCCTATTATAACTCTGAAAAGACACTAAAACACCAAAAGATATCTCTTTCGAGGATGTTAGTGACTTGTGCCTAATGGAGTCAAATCAAGGAGTGAAGAGGATGCACTATGCATTCGTGTAAAATATATAAGTATAATTATCCAGTTCGCATTTATTCAGTGATAAGTGAATGACCATTATCAGTCTCATAACAAGTAATGTCATACAAAAAGGGGAGCATCATTAAACTAGTAGCCAATTACTTGCAAAGTATAATGTCATGAAACCAATATTATCGTATGTCATGCTTTAGAATTATCATCATTCCAATAGGATGCAATCATTAGTTCCAGACTTCAGTTGCAAGCAACATTAACTATTTGAAACAAAGTATGAACAACAGTGTGTATCAATTATGCATGATATAATTATGATAGGAGTAGTAGTTAAGCATTCACTACAATGCGTGTAACCAAGCATTTACTAAACAATTGCATCTACTTAGAACAATGTTGCAGACTGTGTTTACTAGTAACGATATCATCAGTGTAAATTTGGATTCACGCAGTAGTATGGTGATATTTCTGAATTTGCATTACATACAGTAACTTACCGAAGTGTTAATGCTTCTCCAAATTATAATCCAGACTTGTTGCATGTGTCCTAGTTAGTGTGATCACATAGATAATAAGGTTATTAATGATCCACTCTTACTGACCCCTTTAACCAATGACTTGTTAGCTTGTGTATAGGGTTGAGATGGAAGTTTAGGAGTGGAAGCCAGGCATATAGGGAGGGCCGCCACTGTAAGGGCATCCCTACAGGATAGAAGGGACTGTCGCAGAGGGAGACCGAGGGCTGTAAAGGCCCAAGGAAGGAGACCCAAGGATGAAAGTGTATGAAGGGATTAAGGGCGAGCCCTATGGCAAAAGCAATAGCAGACCCGAGGATACAAGGACTGTTTTGGGAGGTGACTGAGGGTAGAGAAAACAACCCAAGGGCTGCCTTAAACCGGGTCCGAGGGTTGATGGGAGGAGGAGAGGCCTGTGGGGAGGCCTTAAGGGGTCAGGTCGAGGCTGCAGCAGGCTTGTCAAGGTGGTATGGAGGGCTGCAGAGGGTGATGGAGTGGCTTGTGAGGAGGCTGCTAGGTAGTAGCAGTGAACCCGAGGTATAGGAGCAGCCCAAGGGCTGCCCTAAGGGAAAAAGGGCAGCCCTGAGGGTGAAAAGGTTGACAACAAAAGTAGGGAGGAAGGAGAAGGCCTTAGGAAGGTATAGCGAGGGTCTAGGAAGGGGTTTGTAGGACTGTTTTGGGCGAGAAAATAGGGCAGTGAGGGTTAGAAGACGTCTGGTTAGAAGCAGCGAAGGTAGGGAAGGATGAGGAAAAGGGTATTGAGGCCTACAAGGAGACTAGTGAAGGTGCTAGGGGTAGTTTCTAGGGCTGCTTTAGGGAAAACTAACCCTAACCTAAAAACTAACCTAAACTATCCTATAAAACTAACCTAAACAACCCTAGGACTAACCTAAGCTATGGTTTTTTTGGGAAGAAGAAAGGTGTGAAGTCAGAGTGAGACCAACCCTAGCAAAATCCCTACCCAACCTAGGGCATCTAGTGAGGACGTCTTACCTAGTGAGGAAGAGATCTTAGGTCAAATAACTATCCTAGAAAACTAAGGGAAAACCCTAGAGGACCCTCACAAGGAGACATGCCTCAACTTGCTAAGGTGACAAGAAGGCTGGTAATGGCCTATTCTAGGAGAAAATGCAGCTCCTGGGATACCATTTAGTCTTGAACATGCATCATCTACCAACATTCAAACAAAGAGACAATAAGCCTTACCTCAAAGTGCTCGTGTTTAGCCAACAAATCACAACCTCACCTTGCAAAGAGCTCTCTCCGAAGAGCTCTAAGAAGGGTAAAACAATTGCATAATGAATTATCTCATGTGTCTTATGTTAAAATGAAGTGAGGAGATCTATTTAAATGATCTCACACTCAATTTTACAAATAAAATCAAGACCGACATGCCTTTAAAATGTCAATTTACATTTATAAATTTCAACTTTAAATTCAAACAAAATAATAATAAAATATAGCCATTATGTAGGCTCAAGGTAGGCTACCTGGGGTACTTTAACCCCTAGGTGCCAAAATGTGCTCAAATAAGCGAATCACTCCGAACGAAAGGCTGGACTTAGCTGGAGGGAGGGTGTTAGACCCCATCTAACCTCAAGAATGTTGTAAAATCCCTCAACATCCTCCTAAAAGCATCAAGAAGGCATGGCGTTGAGGACGGATTCCTCTAAGGAGATAAGGCTAGGGAGAGAAGGTGCCAGCTGTCTAAAGGGACAGGAGGGTGTCCTAAGTGGTTGTGAAGGGAGACAAATGTCTCGTTGCTGAAGCAGAGGCCACCAGAGCACGTAAACAGGATATGGATCCATGTGGCCTAGTGGTCTACCCTTAGGAGCCCCGGACACCAACCCCAAGGTTAAAAGCCCTAGCAAAGGGTAGTCAACAGTGCCATTAAGCCATAATATTCCTAAAGGAGGGACCAAAGGGCCCAACCATGACGACCATTGCTCGATAACACATCTCTTGGTCAAAAATTTGGCTCTCCTCCTGGGGTACACCTGAAGGTGCATCGGGTACAGGTGCAACGTAACACAAGGGATAAGAGAGCATACCGCCAAAAAATGAGATACATGCCACAACTCAACACTTCCAATTGATAATCACCACATAAAAGAGAAAATATTTACTCCATTGATTCTTAAGACCATTAAAATTTGAAGATCCCATCCATCAATGAAACAAGAGCAACATGAAACCATCCAATGGAGTTCTTTGATCAACCGACCATGAGAAACCAGAAGATATTCAACTAAGCTCTAAGAGATTTCTTCCCCAATCCACCATGCCAAAGGAAGGAGAGATAAAACCCTTATATACGTTTTAGCTCATCTTCCTCCTACAATAAAATATCAATAAATCCTAGATCTAGTTGAGGGAGGAGCAAAGAAAGCAAAATACTCGAATTAATACAACAAAGATCCACAAAATGGGGTGGTCAAAGCCACATATAAATCCTTCAATAATGAAATAGTGGGGTGCCTCCATCAAGTGAGGGAAAAATGCCAAGTAAAACCCCAACGTCTAGCTTCTAAAGGCTCTCCAAGTGTAGCATTCCAATAGGATAGGCTCTCAAAGCATGGAAAATGGTGAATGAACCCTAGATCTAGGTATTGACCATCCTAGATCTCCTACAATACCAATTCCCCCCCCACCAAATCACCAAAGAGTGTGCAAAGAGTCCCTCCACCAAGTGAGGGAAAATGCCAAGTAAAACCCCAACGTTTAGCCTCTAAAGGCTCTCTAAGTGTGGTACTCCAATAGGATAGGGCCATAGGCCCTCAAAGCATACAAAATGGAGAATGAACTCTAGATCTAGGTTTTGGCCCTCTTAGATCTCCTCCAATACCAAATTGTCCTCCACCAAATCATCAAGGAGTGTGCAAAGAGTCCTCTAAAGTAGGACGCCTCCTCAAAATTAGGCATGGAATGCCATGTGTAATACCTCTAAGTTGAACACTTCATCGATAAATCATAGAAATGGGTGCAAGCAACCTTTAAGAGTGGATGTGGAAGTTCTCCATGTGAAATGTCCTATCAATGTGTGCAAGTAACGTCTCATAGAGTGGATGCCTTCCATAGTCTAGGGCATGAGCCTAGTCAAATGCTTTAAGGGTCCACCCAAAAGGTCTCCTAGGTGAATGCTCCTCAAGATGTTCCTGAAAACAAGTGCAACAAGACCTCCATACATGGATCGAACCACTAGGAGATGAAGGATGATGATCATAAGCCAAATTTAGCCCTCAAAGCTAGGATGAAACCTCCAAAACCCATCCTCCAATGTACCACCTCATCAAGGCATGTGCATAGGATGGGTTTATGGAATAAGTATCTCACCAATAAAGATAGTGGCATCAAATCAAGTGTAAGATCCCCACAATTATCCAAGCATCTCATGAAAGAGTTGTTGGCCCCTTCTCCAAGCAATAATGTACAACATGCATCAAATTATGTGCCAAGAGAAGAACAAGGGGATCACTCTCCTAGAAAAGTTAACCAATAGTGTCAAGATGCCATCCATGTGTCAAGAAGCAAGGGTGCTCCAATAGAAAGGCCTCCAAATACCATCACTACACTCACATAATCCTAGCACCCCATGGAAAGGGGTAGCCCATGTCTTCAAGATGCCAAATCAAACCAACAATGCTAGGGCATTCCATCAAGGGTTGGTCAATGTGTCATGACCAGGTGACATTTGAATGAAGTGCATCATCATCCCTTGGAGCATTCTAGCTAGGAGGCCTCAAACCCACATAACCACATCAATAATCATGCTATCAAACATCCCATAAGAAATACTTCATCAAGGAGCAATTATTAACACTTTAAAACTTGGGAAAACCTTAAGTTGATGGGTTCCCATTCCATGAAAGCACAAAGCGTTAGATAAATGCTAAGCAAAGATACTCCAAGCATGCCAAGAGGAGTATATCAACACCAGGGAGAGATCATATCCAATAGCTCCAAGGACAAATAGACCATGAGGATCCATCAACCAATCACCAACAAGGGCTTCATCACAAAAAGGACTATAACTCTAGCATCAAGTACCCAAGACATCTAGTATCTACATCAACTTGTCAACAAGCTTTGTGATGAAAGTCACACATGTAGGGCCTCATACAACACGAGGGTTAATAAGGTGCAAAATTAAGTACATGTAAAAGGAATAAATGAACCAACTTTAGATGGAGGGCCAAGAATAGACACATCGAAGTGTCCATGTTTGGTGAATAATTTATTACTATCTTGTGGGGCATTCTAGAAAACCCTAGCCTACATCTTTCACCATAAAAAGGGGTGTAGTATTGTAATTATGATATAAGAGGAATAGGTTGTCTCTTACCTTGCAGTTAATTAAGATAAATATATCTTTCCAGAGTAGATGTTCCCTCTACACCTTGTAGAGGTTTTACCACTATAAACCTTGGTGATCTTCTTAGTGGCTTTGGCTTTTTATCTTTGGTTTTATGTGTTTCTCATGATCTTGGCACATATTTTTCAAATTCTTACTTGAAAGGTGGCAATTGAATGAGCACCCTCTTCCACATATCAACCTGGCCAACCCTATACCACATGTTGGCCAAGTGAAATCCTCTACCATGTGCTAGCCTAGTCAACCATCTACCATGTGTAAGTGTAGTCAAACCTCTGTAGCATGTTGGCCTAGTCAACAACCCATCACTTGTCATCCTTGTTACCCCTCATGTTGCATGAGGTTCTTTCATCATGATTTTGTTGCACATTACAAGCATTTCCTGATGACACAGATGATTCCGTTAATAGATACAAGGGCTATTCTATGGACACACATTTTTCCTGGTGTTACTGCACAAATTAGCACCCTTCCGATAGGACACAAAGGTGAGTGGAAACTTCTCAAGAGATGCATCCACTGTCACCACAATGTAGTCTCCTCTCTCTTTAGGCATGCTCCTTTGGCCACGTGAGGCATCCAAACGAGGATAGAAGTAGCCCTGTAAAATATAACAACTAGAACAACCCTACTTCTAGCTAAACCCTCCTACTAGATTAGTAAACCAATGCCTTATGGAGTCAATAAGATATTCAATAAAGAACTAAATGATCATGCATAAACTAGGAGGTTAGGAGCAATATGATATGGTGCTATAAATCAATGGACTGCGTTATAAAAGCAGCACCAATAAGTTGCAATAAAACTTGAATCAAACAGTGTTTCACCTCTCACCAACCAATGTTAAACTTGTAGCCTTCTTGAGGTCACTAAGGTTGGTAATACTTGCTGCAAATTTTTTAGGTCTGAAAAAACATGTATAGCACTTGCACATGACCATTAACCTCTCAAATCAGCCATAAGTAAAAGATGCTTTTGAGGATCTACCATAAAATCAAGGAGAGCAGACTACTTTGATGGATTATATTCTTCAATATGGCACTATTTTTGTATTTTTTGATTTTTAGGATATTTTAATATATTTGATTTTTTGTATTTTTAAATATATAAAATGTAGAATTTTGAAATTCGAAAAAGAGAAGATGAGGGAAATAGACCTAGGTCTTATTCATTAGGGCAATGAGAAAAATCAAGGCTAGCATTCTCCCAAGAATTGACAATTCAATGCTTGATGAATTAGGGCAAGGATAAGAAATCCTAGGTTATGTTAGCACTTGATCTAATTAGGACTTGTTATCACACAACTTGTAGTTGCCCCACAAATGATATCCTATACAGGATGGTAGAGGGGACATGCAACTAAAGAGGTGAACTACGAGTATCGCAACCCCCAGATATGGATTGGTTGTCATGCCGGTTAGGACACCCCTCGCTTTATGCCACTGATACACCAAGTGACAAAGGGGGAGACCTTGATCTAACCTAGAAAGAAAGACATAAAGCTAACACACTAGATCAAACTATAGCAACATAGTACGTAAGGCGAGTAGCTAGAGAAACCCTAGATCTGAGGAAGATAGCCACCGATAAGGATGTTTTGGACTATAAAGATTTAGATAATGGAAATGTGGCCCAAAATGTTTATATTCGGTGACTGTATAATTGTTGTGTAGATCTAGGTAGTAAGTGCTAGCGTAAACGATCAAATTCACTACCCCAAGGGGATTGAAGGTGGAAAATGAGAGTATGCCCAGAATGATGAGTTTGATGAACAATTAAGGAAATCTAACACTTGATTATAATGGATTGGGGATGGATTTAACAGTATCTAAAAGCACAAACCAAAAAATGGATCATAAAATAGGAAAATTAGCTGAAAACCCCAGGAGGGCGATTTGCCCAAAGACCAGTGCCTTGCCAACAGGGAAGATGGAGTCCCTAATGATGATGTTTTTGAAAACCCACCTAGATCTAGGGAAGAGTGAAATAGCCCAGAAAAGTTTCGCCAAAAATCCTAACAGAATGACTTAGAGAATTTTTTGAAGGTTTTAATTAGGGTTTTAATTATACGTCGGGTGGATTGGAAATTAAAACAAAAGAAATACTAGCAAAAATACATGGAAATTTTGTAGATGCCAAGTGCAATGACACCTTACCCCGGTTTGACGCAATACCAGGCGAATTTGATGAAGTTCCAAGCTAAATCGAATTGCCCAGGTTGAGTTGGTGTGCCCCTCTTCCTGCAAGAGCAACCTACGTCAAGTTAGAATTGATCCACCAAGAAAGAAATTGTGAATGCAAGATAAATCAAGAAGCATAACCAATGATCAAAGACACATTAGAAAAAACCCTCTGATTGCCAGCGTTTTCGGATGGAGAGAGTTGGATCTCTCACAAAAACACCCCAAGAGAAAACACCTTCCTGCAGCCAACACGACCCTCACAAAAATATATTTGGAACAAGCATAAATTAATTGGAACACCTATGGAAATAATTTTGCAATAAAATACAAGACCAATCTATAAAGAAGACACATGATTTCTTTGAAAATATTTTCCATATTCAAATAGCCAAGAGCCAAATTTCTTGATGGGATACAATGAGGGGTGTCTCTTCTTTATATATCTTTCGAGAGACACAAACCCTATCTTACTTTTTCATTCAACGGTTGAGATTAAAATATCATCAATGGTGGAGATCACTTTTACACGGATCAATACATGGATCAACATGGCTAAGTCAAGAGGGGGCCAATTACCTCATAAATCCCATTTTTACAACATGATAAATCATTATTTTTGCAAGTTTGACACTTAGGGGACATGGGGGGGTCATTAGGGGGTCCCCCCATACATATTTCTAAAAATAAAACTTGATTTACACACTTTTATTTTGGCCATTTTGACCAATTTCGCCCTATGGGGGACGTCCTCCTTAAGAGAGCCAAAATAATAATCCAGAGCATGAAAATTGATGAAACTGGTGTAGAAGTGTTTAGAGAGCCATAATAAATCATCTAGAGAAATTCTCTTGCCATTTCCTTGACCACACAAGCCAAATTGATTTCTTCAGTGATTTCCTAGTTCATTTTTTTGGTGGTACATTCTCTGAAAATCATAAAAATCATTATTACTTCATTCAGGCTGAGAAATGGAGCAAACTGACTCACAAAAGTGTCTGGAAACATAGTAGAATGGTATCAGTGACTACTCATGCCCCCCTGGAGCACTGTGGAGTCCTAAGAGAACCAAAATCATTGCCATTTGTAATAAAATTTGATCATTTGACCAATAATAAATTGATAATAATCACTGATCATGAGATATGTGGCCAAACTCTCAAAACTGAAACCGCAGTATTGGTTCTGGGCATGTCTGGAACTAATATAAGCAATGTTGTTTTTTGAGTCACTGCCTTGGGAACCATGTTTTACTTGGTCAACTGGGTTGACCAGGTCAAAGTACCCAAATTGGAGGTGAGATACTATACCAATATGATCCTGCATGCATCCAAGGTAAGAAATGCTTCAATGGTGTATATCAAAACCCAACTTAAATCATGTTATTCATAATCATGGTGACAACAATAATAATAGTAAGTAAGATATACTTGTGCCTTTGAAAAATCTTGGAACCTTCTGGAAGTTTGTTGTGCATGCCATACTTACAAAGTTTAAACAGTGTGCTAATGTTGGGTGAGGATGGAAAACAACGCTAAGGCAAAGGGAGATGACTTATAATTGAGTTTGACCATATGAGATCTCATAATGATGACAATTACACACCACCACAGTGACATATACATGACATATGAACATTAGGTGATGGTGGTGTCTCACAAATGGATGAGATAATCTGAAAAGAGCCCATTCAACTCTAACAATATGTATACAACTCACATCCAAGCTAAAAACAAGCTCCGTGAGGATCTTTACTAGGACCCTTGTGTTGAGTACACAAGAACTGTAATGCAGAGATCCTAGGGGACACTGTGAATTAGCAGTCCCTTGCCCCATCTCACATCAAAACCTGCAAGCTTCGTGAGGAATTAATCATTACATTTCAATAGTGGCCAACAGTCTTTAGATTTAGCATTTGTTTATCCACTGCTTTTTCTTTAGGCCTTTTACAATTTTATTTTATAGCCCTTTTTGAGTTGTGTCTAAAGACACAATTTTCATTTGTTTGAGGGCTTTGCATTTCAATAGATAGAATTTATAGCTCATAATGCATTTAATGATGGTAGACACATTGCTTCAAGTTTTAGCTGACTCTCTTCGGAATAACTCAGAGCTGAGACACAGAAAACATGGGATCCATCATGCATAGGGGTCAAAGTGGGGAAAGTGATCTTCAATCTCATAAGTCTTGATCAAGCTAAATTCATGGGTTAAGGATCAATCATGGATCAACTGGATGGATGGAGACAAATGACACATGGAACCAACATAACACTAAGGTCTAAGATTTGTTTAAAGCATGGCATGAGCAACAGTCTTCAACATCAAGTACTTTGATTAGTCTCGGCACAAGTTAAAACATTGGTATACATATATAAGCATAGGCCACCATGATCATCCTAACAAGACAAGCCTAGGTGTTTGATATACATCATAGAGCAAAATCCAACTAGGGAAACATATACCTGATCTCACCATATATTCTTGTCTCCGTTTGATAGGGCCCCTCTATAAATGTGTGTACCATATATGATTTGCTACTTTGCTCAAATGAACTAGCTCACCACTGAAGTCATCTCAAAGGACGAGGAAATCTCAGTCCTGGCTAGAAAATACTCAGTATCTGTTGTTGGCTCATGTTGCAAAAATGATCCATGCTGTATCCCCATCAATAAGTCTAGATCAGAGGAAAAGAGGGCCTAACAAGACTAACAAGATGCCAAGGACCAATAAAAGAGGGACTCCTCATTGAAGATGCCTCACCAATCAAGACTAAGCTATCATGCATAAAACCCTAAATTGCTCTTACCTTGGATGCCTCCAGCAGTGCAAGACAAGAAGTTCAAGATCTTACCATAATTGAGAGAGAAAAGGAGAAGAGAAAGAGACCCATAAATCCTTTCACTTTTAGAATAGCCTTGAATGATTGCAAAGAAGCCTCGCACATCAAAGAAATATCCTTAGAAACCCTAGAAGAGCCAAGAAGAGAAGTGCACACCACTTAATTTCTCATGTACACAAATAAGAATAAAAATCCTGTCATATTTGATCCCACGGTCTTGCTTGCAAATGAGAGGAGGATGTGTTATTTATAAGAAAAAAGGCTCAATTTATCACTCCTCTAGGACGACCTACCTAATTTGAGTTTAAAATGAATTTTTAGGGTTTGCCATCCACAATTCGGGGACTAAACCTCATAAAACATGAAATAATGATAAAATAAGATTATAGCTTCAACATAATGGAAGGTTGAGCTTGGAAGGAGGACATCATGCCCCATCTAACCCCAACGCATGTCTTTTTCCCTTAACACCCTCCTTCAATTGATCAGACAACCTCCTTCAAAAGAATGCTTTCAAGGTGAACGATTTACATTTCTTCATTAGGATGACCAAGGAGGTTTAGTACAAGAAAATAAGATCTAACTTTCTAAGTATGTGTGAATGAGGTGTGCTAGAATGGGTATGATAACCCTTACAAGCGTAATCACCTTTACAAAGCATAAAACCATAAGTGTGGCTAGGGGCTCCTAAGCCATGTGCCTTGTTACTGGATGAACTAGCAGGGGTAGTGTCGGATGAACAAATGTATAGAAGAGTGACCACTGTCATCTTAGTCACAATTCCAACTGCTTTGGAGTTTTGTAACGTGCAAGGAGAGAGCCCTTGATACTCTGCAAGACACTAAGAACAAAGAGACTATACCTTCTAGGAGATCAAGTTAGTGACCAGTGCCTTCAATTAATGCGATTCTACGAGTAAAGAAGACATGCTACTTAGCTCTAGTGCTTGTAGATGCAAATGTAGATAATGTAACAAGTGTAAGGACTGGTATTTATAGCAGCAGTATGACAGTGTGACAGTCCTAACAGTATGCAAGCCCTTGAAAAGATGTGTAATAAATGTGGTTTAACATCCAATGTGGATAATGTAACTTTAACCTTCAACCGATCACCTCTCAGCAGTATATGACAGTCTGATAGCAACACTTGAAAAATAAAGAAAGGGAGAGAATAATATGCACTTTATGTAAACCACAACTTCAACCTTCAAGTAGCCTTCTCACAATGCATCCAAATTTGATGTTAACATGTAAACAGTGGTAAGTTTCAGGACTGTATGTAAGCCAATAAGATGTAGTTTCAGACCTTGTAATCAGCTCAATAGGACGGCCTCTTAAGACAGTAAAAATAGTAATCAAATAAATAACTTTTGGTTTGTGGTTTGTTTAGGTGTTTGCTTTAAAGGAAGGACTGTCCAAGTGGACAGTCTGCAATTATTTGCAGACTATGGCAGCAGGGATTTAGGGCTGCAAAAGGGCTATCTTAGGCCTAAATTGGGCAGCAAATGAAGGCTGAGTGTAGGAGGGCTCTTTTAGAGCTAGGCCGAGGCCAAGAGAGGGCTTAGAGGAGGGCTGAGCCTCTTATGGAGTAGGGCAAGGGTTTTGGAGGGAGGCCTGAGGGTTGCAGTAAGAGAACAGGGTAGGTCTAGGGTTTAGGGCATATTTTAAGGACTACTTTTTAGGGTTTTAGGATTTTATATTTTATATTTATTTTAGGGCTTCCTAAAATTTCGCTAGGCAAGCCGAGTTTATAGGAGAGGGCCGAAATTTTAGGAAGGCCAAAATTTTGAAAAGTTTAATCTTTTTGAATTTTTAGGGTTTTAGGCATAAAATTGCAGACCTAATTCTAACCCTAATCCTACCATGAAAATGCAATTTTTACAAATGCAAATGCAATAATTTTGATAAAAAAATTGATAAACAAGACTTTTAGTGGATGTTACAACTTACCCTATGTAGCTAGGGTACCTGTACCCAGGGGTAGGGTACACGTACCAGGTACTTGGGTACTCGTAGGATACGTCTCTTGACGTACCCTGTTGTACCTAATACTTGGTCCACGTACCCGAGACTATAAAAAATGGGTACTTATAGGCGAAATGGTATGTCGTACCTCGTGTTTGGGTACCTCGTACCCCATGTTTGGGTATTCCGGGGGTACGGTCGACTTAGTAAAATGCAATCCATTAGGGAAAATGTAATGATCCCCCACCAAATCTGAACTAATTTTTTGCTAACTACGTATGGAGTCTGGTTCGGGACTTATGTCAAACGCTTTACAACACTGTTCAAATTCCACTGAATATTGTCCAAATCTGGTAGATTGATTTTACATTGATTTACAATGAGTGTTTTTATGGTTTTGTGTTTAGCACTCATGGAACATAATTTGACTACCAAATGTGCACATAAAAAATATACATAAGTATTTAATACTGAGAGATACACTCACAACAACGCTGGAATATATTTGGCAATTTGCAAATTTTTATTGCCTGTAATAGTAGTATTTCAAGTGTACCTTCATGTCTGTGTTTGATTGTTGTTACAACTACCTGGTACAATGGTTTATCAAATTTTATGTAACTTCCAGTCTTCTAATTGATATCTACTGAGTCTATAATTTATCAAATTTTCAATCTGAATGTTCATTGTTCAAATAATCATCGAATTTATAATTATGAATCACGATTCATAATTTATGAAGAAATATACATGCATGTATGATGCGACTATGACATATATATATATATACCCTCGATGTACCCAAGTACCCTTTCTCAAAAAGTGGCATCCCCGTACTCCTACCCGTACCCGTACCCAAGTTTTCTGGCAACTTAGATGTTACCCCAAACCCTAGCCTTAGAGTAAGGTGACCAACCGTTGTCTTGGAGGTACTTCTCCTTGTCAACTAGGTTAGAGCTTCTTGAAACAACCTCTAGGGTTCATTTCAAAAGCCTAATCTAAGGCAAAAGTTGGAGATGCAAGGCTAAACTTTGTAAAAACCTCCTATTGGAAGCGTTTTTACTCTGCTAAGGGGATAGAAAGTAGATAAAAGGCTCTATTCAAAGAGAATGCAACCCTAGGGCTGCCATTCAATCATCCAAGAAGCAAAATTCACCTACCATTCATCAAGCAAGACTGAAAATGTAAAAGACTTACTTGAGCACGAGTTATTTCAACCATTCTAGCATCCACAAAGCATTAGAAAAGCAAATATATCATTCAACTTCATCCAAACAGCAAGAAGACATTCCCTCCAAGAGGTGCGCATCACTTAAGGCTATCTTGGGTAAAAAAGTTACATATTTGAGTTTTGTCCCATTAGTTATGGTTTGAAAATGAAGTGAGGAGATCTATTTATATGTTCTCACACTCACTTTTTACAAATAAACCAGGCTGACATGCCTTAAAATGTAAATTTGAAATTATAAAATTATAACATAAAATAATATAAAATAATCAAATTTGTGGGTAATTTGGGGCATTTCCCCCAGAGTTTACCCAAAAATGACTAAAATAGCTAAAAATGAGCAAATTACTTCGAATTGAAGGCTGGAGTAAGTAGGGGGGGCATCATACCCCATCTAACCCAACAATGTCGATAATCCCTCAATGCCCCTCCCAAAAACAAGCAATACGGCTTGGTGGAGATGATGACGTCATAAGTGGAAGAGGCCCAAGGAGAGAGGGCACTAGTTTGCAGAGGGACCAGGAGGGTGCCTAAGGTGACCTGGAAGAGAGACAAAAGCCTCACAGTTGAGAGAATTGTCCCTGGAGTAATGAAACAAGTGGAGGGTCATGTGACCCAGTGATCTACCCCTAGGAGCCTTGGACACCAACCCCAAGGTTAAAACCCCCCTCAAAGGGCAGTCAACAATACCACTAATCCTTTGGACAAAACCGAAGGGTCTAGCCATAACCATCCCTCAGAAAATGTTGGATAACACCCCTCCTGGTTTGAGAAAAAATGAGCTTCTCCTTGGGGACACATCTGAAGTTGCACTGGTATTGGTACCACATAACATTGGCTCCAATTACGGGACGGGTGCTCTTCCCGGTAGTGCTTGAGAACCTGTGAATCTTCTAGTACTTGTAGACCTACACACACATCAAATATCCAAGGAAATCAATAACATCATGAGGCAGACACTTTTGTCCTGCCTTGCACAATGGTTAGATATGAAAACAAACTGAATATCAAGCAGACTAAATGTAGACAATATGCAAACATGAAAGAACGACAAATGCAATGAAAAGGTAACAATATATGCCTAGCTCAAATGAAAGTAAACCTACCTATGCTAAACAATCAGAAAGGTTTAGGTGAAATCATACCACCAATGTAGCCAGGTGAGTAGGCCATTCATACCTGATTTCTTACCATTGTCTTTGGAGACAATCCATGATAAGATCACTTTCATAATAAGCTGAATACCTAACAGGATCTGCTTCAGGATGGGGAATGAATGCTAAATAACTGAAGGAACCTGAAAGCTTTGATACTTGTTATCATGGATCTTGCAGTTGCCCCGTAAAGTAATCCTGTACAGGATGGCAGAGGGGACAAACAACCAAAGCTGTGACCTACAAATACCCTAACCCCCAAAGATGGATGGTTGTCATGCCGATTAGGATATCCTTCGCTTTATGCCACTGAATGCCCAAGTGAGAAAGGGGGAGACCCTGACCTATCCTAAAAGGACAGACCTATAGCTAATCACTAGATCAAACCAATCAAATGAGGAATACGTAAGGTGAGAGCTAGAAATCCTAGATTTAAGGAGAAAGCCACAAATTAGGGAATGCCTTGAGTATGGGAGTTTAAGAGTGGTGGAAATAATACTCAAGTAAAATGGATCAACGACTTATGAGATTACGATCAGGTCTAAGATCAGTGTGTTTGTTCAAACGATCAAACCTGGGACCCTGGGGGGAATTTAAGCAAAAAGGTAGAAAATTCCCAGGATGAGGTTGATACAGAGAATTTCGGCTTTCAACACACCTACTTGGATGGAAGATTCAAGAGTATGAGAAAATCCAAGTGAAACCGAAAGAAGACACATAGGGAATTGGCTTCTAGACTAAGAGGGGTGCTTTCTCCTCTAGAGACCAGTGCCTAGAGATGGGAAACTGGAGTCCAATGATGACGCCTAGGAGGGAGAGAATTTTTTGGTATTGCTAGCAAAACCCAGATCACCAAATTTGCAGATTCCAGTGCAAATTGGTCTGGTGATTTTTCCTACTTTCTAATGAAAGTTTTTTCAGAAAAAATAGTGATGTGCAGAGCATGGAAAATTAAAATATTGAGAACTCACTTGAGAGACATACCTGAATCATGCAGATAAACTCCTGGATGATGAAGAATGTTCTCTTTCCGATCAAATGAGAGTTTCGAGCAAGTTTCTGATGAATTGAAGCTCCACCCAGTGACCCTAGCGCCCCCTTCTACCTACCACGCTAAAGAAATCAATTAGCAAGACAAATGAACAGGATTCACAATATAAAGAAAGTACAGGAAATGAGAAATCATAAAGAAGTAACAACACCTTGATAACCAAAACCCGAGAGCCAACACAGAGTGAGTCTCCCCACCAATGCGCCTTCCTCAAGTGCGCCTCCTTCAACCTGCGAATAGACGGGTACAAGAAAAACATACAAAAATCTATGTTGGATTTATCTCAGTGTAGAAGAATAACAATGCCAATCATGATCTCATTCATTTATCAAACAAGAGACAAGTGTGTAATCCTAGAAAAATCTCTTTATTCAATAATCCAATGCCGGAGCTCATGGTTTACAATGGGGGGATCACCTCTCGTAAATAGCTTGAGAGTGTGTCCGCATTTTACCTAACTATCATTCGACGGTTTAGATTAAGACATCATCGACGATGGAGATCATCAATACAAGGATCAATACATGGATCAAGATGATCACATCAAAGGGGGTGCACTTTTGCTCAGGGATGCCTACCTAAGGTGGACATCATACCATAACATAAGATACAACATGATAGTACATCAAAGGGGGTCACTAGGGGCTTAATTCACCCTATACCCCATTACAACCTCATAACATAAGATAGAAAAATATAATACATCAATTGGCCATGTGAGGGGTGCCCCTTGGGGGACGTCCTCACTGGCTAAGCCAAACAAAATAATCCTGGACCAAATGTTGACTGAAAATGCTGAAGCACAATCCAGGGAGCCAAAATACATCATCTGAGAAGTTTCCCTGCCATTTCCTTGACCCAATAGGCCAGATCGATTTTTTCAGTTAATTTCCTAGTTCATTTTTGGTGGTACATCCTCTGAAATTGAATAAAACCATCATAACTTTGTCTAGGATGAGAACTGGGGCAAACTAATTGTACTGGATGATCTGGAGACATAGAAGAATTGTATAAGTGACTACTCATACCCCATGGAACACTACAATGCTCTAGGAGAACCAAAATCACTACCATAATAATAAAATCTAGCCAATAATAAAGTGATAATAATCACTGAATGTGCAATCTAAGGCCAAACTCTGAAAAATGAAACCGCAGAATTGGTCCTGGGTATGTCTGGAGTAAATATAGGCACTATTATTTTTTGAGTCATTGTCTTGGGAACCATGTTTGACTTGGTCAACTGAGTTGACCAAGTCAAAGTACCTAAACTGTAGGTGAGATAGTGTACCAATCCTGCATGTATCCAAGGTAAGAAATGCTCCAGTGGTGTATATCAAAACCCAACTTAAGTCATGTTATTCAGAATCATTGTGACAATAATAATAATAATAAGTAAGATATACCTGTGCTTTTGAAGGACCATTGAACCTTCTGGAAGTCTCTTGTGCATGCCATGCTTACAAAGTTTAAACAGTCTGCTAGTGTTGGGTGGAGGTGGAAAACAAGGCTTAAGGTAAAGAGAATGACTCCTAGCTGACTTTGACTATGTGATCTCTCCGAATGATAACCGATACACTCAACCAAAAAGACATATGCATGACAGATAGTAACAGGAAATGGCGGGGGCTCACAAATGGATAAAGTACTTGAGCTTGTTTCCTTCAGACTCTAGCAAGTTTTCCTTTTCATTACTTTACAATATAGCTCAACCTTCAAAGGAAAGTGCCCTGGAAGCCTTCTGGGTTACAAAACTGACAAATTCATAGCCTTTGTAGGCTAGTCTCACCTTGTTTCACTGTGGGGGCAAATGAGCCGAACACTATTCAAAGAGTGAGTGCTCATCCTGTGTCCATTGATCTTTTTCAATAACTTTTATTTTCACATAAGATAGTAGCCATCCTACAAGAGCAGATGCCTTGGAAAGCCTTTTGGGCTCCAGTAAATGATTAAGGTCTAGCCTCACTGCTAGCGAGCAGTCCATAGCCCTGACGGGTTTGCCTCACCCTGCTGCCCCTGTGGAGGGAAGATGAGCCTTACATTATACAAAGAATGAGTGCTCAACCCTTTGGCCACTGACTACTTTTTAAACATTTATATTTTGCATCATTTAGATATAGCATTTATGCGTTACGATGCTTTAGTGTTTCGCAACACTGTTTGGTGGAGCACTTGTTTTGAGGACTAAAGGAGAACTACCCAGTGAACCCAACCACACTGGCCAAGCCACATACTTCATAGCCAAAGACACATAACAACATGGAGTCTATCATGCATAGGGGTCAAAATGAGGAAAAAATCTTCATTTTCACAGGTCTCAGTCAATCTAAGTCATGGGATGAAATTCAAATAATAGATGAACTGGATAGATGGGGACAAATGACATATGAGACCAACATAGCACTAAGGTTTAATCATTTGTGTAAAGCATGGCATGGGCAACAATCTTCAACATTGAGTTCTTTTGATCAGTCTTAGCACAAGTTTAATCATTAGTATATATATAAGCATAGGTCACCATGATCATCCTAACAAGACAGGCCTAGGTGTTTAATATACATCATAGAGCAAAAACAAACCAAGGAAACATATACCTGATCTCACCATATATACCTGTCTCCATCTGATAAGCCCCTCTGTAACTGTGTGTACCATATCTGCTCTGCCACTCTGTTCCAATGAACTAGGTCACCACTGAAATCATCTGAATGGACAAGTGAATCTCAGTCTTGGCAAGGAAACAATGCTAAACAAGGATCTGAAATGGCCGAGGTTGTAATGATCCATGCTAAAACCCCATGTGAATGAATAGCTCGAAAAAATAAAGAAATCAATCTGTATGTTGCATCATGGTAGCCGAGCTGTAATGTATATGTGATAACAATACTAATGCCATGGAGAGGGATTGCTTTCACAAGCTTCGTTTATCCATGCTTCTATCAGGCTAACGTATGGACCATCTTCATCATACACTGGTATTGAGAATTTTTTTTGCCTAAAGCTGGTTACCTGATTTTGAACTCAGGAGCCCATTTGTAAAGGTGGACCTTGCAAATCTTCATATGCTAGCTGCAACCTGTCCCTGCACCTGCTTAAACATCTCTTTGGATACACAAGTATATTGTTCATCTTTGTAATGAAACCAACAGTAGCAAGCCAAAAATGGTGGGGATGACTACCTCTATTCTCCCTAAGGAGGGTAAAACCAATGAGTATAGATCAAGAACTTCCAAGTTTGAGTAGGGACATCAGTACATAATATAGATACATCCAAGTCCACATATTTATATGATCGCCAGATCATGACACTAAATGCTAGTACATGTCACTAAAATGAGTATAAGAGCAATGATAACCATAACACAATATAATATAAATTGAGTCATAACCATGCAAATATATCCATCTGAACCATCATTTGTCCAATGAGAGACACTGATACAAATCTGGGCATCACTAACTGCTTTGCAAATGATTAAATGACTACATCAGTCCTCAAATCTGAGTGTCCTGAGACTCAGTCCTAACATGGGAGAGTACTATAGTCCACTGATAACATAATGATCCATCAAAACTGCTCATCTCAGCATCTCATATGTAGGAGATTTGGCTGAAAAATGTACTAAATTTGAAAAATAGAATATGGTAGCGCGGCTACTATATATGTGATAACAACCAGACTTGTAGTTGCCCCTATGAGATGGATCCAAGATGGATGGTATAGGGATGGGCAACCAAAGAGGTGAAACCAAGATAGCCTTGACTCCCAAATGGATGGTTGTCACGCCAATCGAGGCAATCTTTACTTGATGTTGTCTTAGCCCAAGACAACAACGAGGGAGACCCAAATCTACTCCTAACATGAGAGATCAAACCAAGACACCAGATCAAATCAATGGAAGATAAAATACGTAAGGTGTAAGGTAAAGTAAACCCTAGATCTATGGATGAAGTCACAAGGTGACTTACGGTTTGGATCAGGAAGTTTATGAAGTGTGAAATTGATCCAAGGTTCACATACAAGTGACTTATGAGCTTTACTACTAGATCTAGGATCAAGGTACCAACAAATGATGAAAATATCCACTGCCTTGGGAATCGTGTCCAATGTAGGGAGGTTAAGGACAAGATTGGGGCTATTTAGTACCAATGGATAGACTTGATGAAAGGTATGACAGTATCAAAGTACCCAAGCCTTAGAGATAAGATCAAAACACAAGAAAAATTAGCCAAGTGAGGAGTTGCTAGGGTTGAGGGATTAGTGCATTGGAGTTTGGTCCCAGTGGAGTCACCCAAGCATGACGCCTAGGAGAACCCACTTTGGGTTTGACCCAATAAAAAATACATAGAAATGGTTTGCCAATTGATCAAGCGGTTTGATCCATAGAATTTTCCAATTATTTTAAGTGAGGGTTTTGACAGTAAAATAAAGATGCCAATGGATTGGAACCAAGAAAAAGAAGAACAAACCTGTGGATCTTACCTGCATAACCTTGTAGATGCCTTCATGACGATGATCTATGCCTTCCCGATCAATTTGAGAAGATTTGGATGAGTATTCTATGCAAATCGATTTGCCCAAGGAAGCCAATGCACCCTCCCTCCTGCTCAACAAACGTCAACAATATCAGATTTGATGCATTAAGAGAAATGGACAAATGCTACGAAAGAAGTACAAGATGAAACCATAGATCACAATGATTCTAATGATAACCCCCTGATACAAGCGATGCCAAATAAGCGAGTTGAGGAAGCCCTGCAAAAACGCCCAAGTGAAGTCGCCCTCCTGTAGACAAAACAAAGTTTCCACAAAAAATATAGATCTCATCACAAACACCCAAATGCTAGGATGCAAAAGACTTTTCAATCACCATCGAAGAACACCAACAAATGCAAAGTATACCCAAGAATTTCCACAAAAGAGCTTTTCTATTATCAAGATTCCAAGAGCCAAATACCCCTTTACAATGAGAAGCTCTCCCCTTTAAATAGGATGGAGAGATACCAAAATCCTAACCACCTTTTGAATGGATGGCTAAGATTAAAAAATCAAAATGTTCTAATCAATGGTTAAGATGAGCTCAACATAAAGTACATGGATCAATATAATAATATAACACATCAATGGACAAAATCGCCCTAGGAGAGGGGATCCCACTCAATATGACAAAATAAACATCAAGAAGGCTCATGGTGGGTCCAGGGGGTAGTGTCTAACACCCCTAGCGTGTCCCCATGGCACAATATAAATAAAATATATAAGTGCAAAATAGTGCCTCTCTGGGAAAATCGTGAGCCTCCAAAAGCTCCCGAAAATCAGAAAACATACCAGAGAGATGGGTGTAGGCCCTCCTGAATGCTGAAACTGATGGAACAGGGGCGGAAGATATCACACTCATCATCAAAGCTTATCCCATGCCATTCCCTTGCCTCAGTAGCCTAAATCGAATTCCTCAATAGCCATTTTCACCATTTTTAATTTGCCTCGGGAACTGTGAACTTGCCTAAACTGCCACCTAGAGTGCATGCGTTGTCCAACTAAGCCCACCAGGCTCTTTGGGAGGGGGGTATAATGGTACAAACAAGTGGTTGGACCACCCCTTCCTCATACATCGCCCTAGGTGAACCAATCAAATCATCCTTCTGCTCTGACAGGCCATTTAACATGGCAAAACTGCACCAGAATGGTATACTGAGACAAATCATCACTATAACTGCCCGAAACTGAAAACAAACTCTCGTTGGACTCAGGGAGCCCAAATCCATTTAAGGTGTATACTCATACACCCTACAGATCTCTGCATGATCATGTATAATATCTAATATGCCCAGACAGATAAAATAATAATAATCTGTAAGTGATCAAATAATCAATAATATGACCCAGGCTAACATCAATCTGTTGCAAGTGTTTAGAGGTTAAGACATGCTCTACAAATCATTCAATTAACAATTATAACAAGTAGTAATCATTTCACTGGTGATCTACCAACCAAATATATAGAGTTTTGTTAATTATTAATTATGACTCAGACCAGACTTTCAAGACCATACTCACTTCATAGTTGTAATCAATTTGCTAGTGAAGGATGAAGGCTAAAAATCAAAAGGCTAGGCTAAAGGGTGACTACCAATTTGACACTGTGACACTTTGGATATGGAAAGGGAATACTCACTCTAGCATATGCTGGACAAGCAATAACACGAGGGATGGCAGTGTCTTACAAATGGGTAAGTTACGTTCATAGGTGCTTATTCACCTTGACAAATGCTCACAATCTAAATCAAATACAAGTGAGGCCAACAATCTTTAGATATAACTTTTAAGAACCATTGCTTTTTGGGCCTTCGAGTTTCCATAGCCTTGATCCATGCATTTGTTACACGGATTTTTATTTATTAAGGCTTCATACTCCATGCGTGTTTAAAAACACTTGTTACATGGGTTTCACATTTCACATTTACACTTCAAAGCCAATTTCATTAGGTTTGCCTTGCATTCATGTATGTTTAGAAACACTTCTTTTCATGAATGGGATTTTCACAAGATATTCATTTCATCTCCATATACATTGCATTGATGGCAGCGCTATTTGTTTTAGGTTTAGCCAACACAACCTAGGAAACTCAAAGTCGAGACACAAATAAACAGGGAAGCTTATCCAACAAAGAGGCTATAGTGGGGAAAGGTCCTCCATGCCACAAGTCAAGTAGTAGGTCGGGATGTAAACATAACTGGAAGGTAATGGATGGGTGGAGATAGTGAAAAATGAGACCAACACTAGCAAGCCAAAGTATGGTGGGAATGATTACCTCTATTCTCCCTAAGGAGGGAAAAACCAATGAGTATGGGTCAGGAACTTCTAGGTCTAAGTAGGGACATACATACATAATATCAATACAACCAGGTCCATATATTTATATGACCGCTAGATCATGACACTAAATGCTAAGACATGTCACAAGAACGAGTATAAAAACAATAATAACCATAACACAAGATAATACCTGTTGAATCATCTACTTGTAAATAACCAGTCCGAAGCATCATTTGTCCACTGAGGACCTGCTGCTGCAACTCTGGGCAATGCTGACTACTCTGTAAATGGCTAAATGGCTACATCAGTCCTCAAATCTGAGTGTCCTGAGACTCAGTCATGGCATGAGAAAGTACTATAGTCCATCATCAAATAATGGTCCATCATAGACGCTCATCTCAGCATCTCATATGTAAGGGAACTGGCTGAAAAAGTGTACTAGAATCTGAAAAATAGAATATGGTAGCCCAGCTACTATATATGTGATAACAATCTCCACATAGATCAAGTGGAAAAATGATAAAGATCCCGCTCTAAACAAGTCGCCTAGGAACCCATAGGTGCGCTCTCTATCCCGCCAAGCCAAGTAAGAAATAATGAGATCGACAAGAAAAAAATCGAATGCAAATGAAAAAATGAAAGATAAGGAAAATAATTGATCGCAAGACAAAACCATTCCCTATTAAACCACAATTTGAGAGAGAGAGACAAGGTGAGTCTCCCAACCAATGCGCCCTTGTCAAATCGCTTCCTTCACCCGCAAGTAAACATATGGATCCAAATGTACAACATATATTCACAAAGATTTTCCAATGCAAGCAAGATATAGCATCAATCAATGACCAAGAACAATCTTCAATCATCCACACAAGTAAACAGATCCCGAAATATTTTCTCTATTATTGATCAAGAGCCAATGGTGCCAAATTTTCCGATGGGATACAATGAGGGGGGTCTCTTCTTTATATAGCTTTTGAGAGCCCAAAACCCTAACTCACTTTTTCATCTGACAGTTGAGATTAAAACATCATCAATGGTGGAGATTACATATTACTTTTACATGGATCAACATAAAGGGGGGCACACTTTTTGCCCAATGACGCCTAAGTGAGGCGTAATACACCATAACAACATAATATAATCACGTGGTACATAGAAGGGGTCACCTAGGGGCATAAATCACCCTAGGAGCCACCTCAACAACATATCATAAGATATAACATGGAAATACATCCTGTGCCAAGGTGAGGGGCGCCCCATGGGGGACATCCTCCTTGTTGGAAATTGTGCACGTTCAGAAGTTATTCTTATTATACTTGTATTGTATTTCCTTGTACCTCCTACGAGAGATTATACTGATGTAATTACTCATGTAAACCCTAGAAAGGATCAATGTAAACCCTAGGGAAAGATTACACAAAAAAAGAATAAAATAAAATTGTTTTTGTATTTTCCCAAGGTAGGTTGGCCCCAATCATACTATCAAGTTGGCCCCAGTAAAAAGTCACTTGGAAAATCAGTATAAATAGGAGGTGTCCCTCATTCACTTACTCACTCACAGCAAATTTCCTCCAACATAAAGAGGTTTGCTACTACAATCAGAAGGTGTATTTTCTGAGGTTGTATCTTAGAGAGACTTCTCTCTCTCTTCTTCTCTTTGCTCTTTGAAGCTATCATCTCCATATGAAGGTTTGTTGGGTTTTTCTCGATTGGGTTTCCCAGGATAAATTCTTGTGTTCTTTGTTTCTGTGCTTTGTCTTTCTTCTAAAGATCCTATTGTTTATTTGCAATTAAGTTATACTGCTATAATCTTATAAAAAACTAACATGGTATCAAAGCAGTTCTAGAAGAGGCCATTGCCAAAAGCTAGGGTTTGACCATTCAAGGCCTTCCCTCATCTCTTCAGCAAAAAAAGAGCTGTAGAAACTTTGCTCTAGGGAGCCCATAAGCCATGTGTCCTCCTCTTTATAGTATCTGATATGGCACTCTGCAGAGTATCTGGAGGGTAACACATAGCATGCAATATGTGTGTACTGTGTAAATGGATCATGTCAAGTTGAGTGGAACCTCATGCAATATGAGGAGTTATAGGACCCACAACCTTGGATCTCCCAAATTACAACCTAAATAAACGAGGAATACCATAACATGTATACATGAGCTTTTAGCATTTTAATATGGGTACTAGGAATGCTTTTTATTTGCCACATGTTTTATTGTATATTTTCTGTCCAAAGTATTTTTTTCAGAAATGTTGGTAAAAACAAATATAATTGCATATGATTTTCTGGTACTTGCTATTTGGATGATAAAACCTCAATGTGGTTAGGTTGTCCAGGACATATTTGTATCACTGACAAAAGGAAATATGAAGTTCTATTGACTTGTTTCTTATTTCTATAGGAAGTTTCGCTTTTTGAAATACAATGAAGAATTTTAAGGTGGTTCGTCTCTTTCAAACTTTTAGAAAATCATCATTCTGTATTTTTTTATGGTATTAAACTTTTGCAAACTTATATGCTGGCTATATGTGGTCTCGACTCTCCAGCAATTGTCCCAGGTTTTCATGCTGCATTCTTGGAAGCCATGGTGAAGGTCTTTGGTGATTGTTCTGAACGCACAGTACAAAAACTAGAGACAATGCTTTTGGCAGCTGAAGTTAATAAAACTAAGTACATTGAGATTGACATGGAGGCAGAATTTTCAAATCTCGCTCTGGACATTATTGGATTGTGTGTCTTTAACTATGATTTTGGATCTGTTACTCGAGAATCACCGGTAATCAAGGTGTGTATAGTAAAAAAATTTATTTATATGGACATGTCATTTTTAGCTTTCTAATCAACAATCTATGTAGTAATTAGAACAGCATCTGTAGGATTGGGAACAAAGTTTGTTTCTTGTGTGGTTATTTTGAAAAGTTATAACTATAAGCATTCAAATATCACAATTGCACGAGTCTTAAAGAAACCATTAATTACATGGCAGTATGAACAATATTTTTTTGTCCCTATATCGACAAGAACTTCTTCTTCAGGCATTATTTTCACCTTTTTTATTCTGAAATTGACTATGGTAATGTCTAATTTGTGCTTAAATTTTTCTTTACAATTAGATTAAGATATTTTATTTCGTTCTTTCTTGATGCAATTCGAGTTAATGTTTTTTCTATAATTTAAAACTGTTTTTAGTGCACCACAAGTTCTTGTTCACCATTGCATAGAGAATTATTTCTACATGGTGGCATAAAAGGTTTTTTTGGGGGCCTTTGGCATGATTGAAGGAGCTACTACCTTTGATTTTTTTAAGTCATATGCATGTTGCACTGAGTTCCTATGACAGGGGGATGAAGGGACAGGTTTTGGGGACAGTTGGTAAGTACCTCTAAATTTATAGGGAGGGGGGAAGGGAACAGAAAAATAGCATAAAAAATATTGAAAACTCTCAAAGGAAAACTCAAAGCTTTCCTTTCCTTTGCCTGGTAATTATATCCCTTAAGAAAAGTACTGATAACTTTTTAGTACTCTCTTACCGATCGAAGTAGCACTCGAGATCCAAAGCCCAAGATCGGTGCTAGCCAATGTGAAACTCAAGAGGGATGATGATGTCACCACACAACCCTCTTCTAACTTTAGATTAGCTTTCCTCCGGTACAAGGGGGTGTTCCTAGAATAAGATCACTAAGACATAGAAAAGTAGGGTTGAAGGTGATGTGAAGAGTAACCTTAGTAAAACAGATTTTTATAGGTTTATAAGACTGATTTTAAAGGAAAACCACACAGGGGAACCAATCGTGAGATGGAGAGTCACGCGGGATAGAGCCACGGTCAGCAACAGTCGCGAGATGGAAGAGTCATGCAGGATAGAGCCATGGTTAGCAGCAGTGGCAAATAGTCACCCCGATGGAATGCAGTCATGCTAGGAAAAACATTCACGTAGAGATAAAGCATATAGGTAAGTGAGATAACACTTAATGGATGATTAAAAAATGAAGGATAACCTTTTCCTTTTATAAGGTAGGGAGGTTAAACAAAAAATACATTAGGTTGACTTAGGATAAGGTAAAGTGGCCCAAAATAAAACCATAAATAAAGTGGTCCAAAGTAAAATAAAATAAAAGGTCCAAAGGTCTTTACAATAAAACCATAAGGTAAAATAAATGGTCAAAAGGTCTTTAATAATAAAAACCATAAAGTAAATGTTCCAACCTAGAAATAAAATAACTTAGGTTAGTGTACCGAAAATAATAACAAAGGTACACACACAAAAGAGTGCTAGGACCAAGTAAGATAAAGGACCATGAGTCAATCAAGGGGGTCACAATAAAACAACCCACATACCCACAAGATCAAGGTGGATCAACAATTACTTTTTACCTATAGGACCAACAAGACCAAGGACTTTAATCTTTTCTTTCTCAAGGTACAATGCTATATATATATTTTATCATCATTGTATAAGGCGAAGATACAAACTGGATGGTACGATCCTTTGGTCCTCAATATTGCTCCTAAGGGTTAGGTGCTAGGGACATCATCAAGGGGTGGCCAGTCCCTTGAGAAAGAACCTAGCAGTAACCGATTAGGAGAGGGGACATCGCACATCATTATCTTGGTTAACTGACCAAGATGCTCCATTCATTAAGGAATGGCTCTCAACCCTAGGCTGAGTTTTAGTCCCAGACTGAATCACGTTGATCAACCACCTGGTCCCTGATCACGTATTCCATTCTCTCAAAGAATGGTCCTTTGTACTAAGTTGAGCTTTAGTCCTAGGCTGAATGTTGATTAACCACTTGTAGGACTTGTTTGGTCCTAGACCAAGAGTCTGCCTGGTCCCAGACTAGGAATGTCTCTGCCTCTTCCTGCAAGATTTACTTGGACATCGTGTCCCTGATCCTAGACCATAATACCCTAGAGGCACATAGGGGCCCTAGCCACTTGCTAGGGGCTTTTCCATGGCATCAACCTGCTTGGTCCCAGACCAAGAACCCCAGGAGACTACTGGGGGCCCTAGGGTACCTTCTAGGGTCTTACTCTTCCCTGGTTAAATTGACTAGGTTACCATCCTCTCTGAGAATGGGTCTCGCAGCTGCACTAACTTTAACACTCCCTCTCAACAAGAGGGGCATTCTCAGCACATCGATAACATACTGCACCATTACACGGTGATAACTCATCTCGATGTTTTCCAACCGGTCATCAAATATAGGGTTTCTTGAGAGCTTCAAACTACTCTCCATCTGAGCACGAAGCATGGCATCAACCTACTTGGTCCCAGACCAAGAACCCCAGGAGACTACTGGGGGCCCTAGGGTACCTTCTAGGGTCTTACTCTTCCCTAGTTAAATTGACTAGGTTACCATCCTCTCTGAGAATGGGTCTCGCAGCTGCACTAACTTTAACACTCCCTCTCAACAAGAGGGGCATTCTCAGCACATCGATAACATACTGCACCATTACACGGTGATAACTCATCTCGATGTTTTCCAACCGGTCATCAAATACAGGGTTTCTTGAGAGCTTCAAACTACTCTCCATCTGAGCACGAAGCATGATCTCATAGATCCTCTTGGAAGTTATAGCTGGCTTCCTCTGATAGCTGATAATCACTTTCCACACATCACCTTTCCAAACCTGTTGTTTGGTTGACTCCCCATAATGAGAGTAAATTGAATCAGTGACAAGGCTCTCATTTTAGCAAGCTTGAAGATTTTCAATAGTCTTTTTAAAGAGATCAAATGAAGGCTGCTTGGCCTTCTCCCTTTGCTTCTCTAAGCGAGAAGTCTTATAGGATTCCATCTCTGAGTCACTGGAGGACTGATGGAATATCGGATTTACACTTTCCTTTTCTGCAACCGCACTCTTTTGGGGACTTGTTGCCGCCTAATTCACACTTTAAGGTGCAGGAAAGTCACAACCTGCTATGTGTGTCCTTGGGGGCAAGTGAGAGCTGGGGACCACTGTCACCACAGTCCACCACTCCTCCGTTTAGGCAAGATCCCAACAGAGCCAAGGGGGGTAGTCCCTATGGAAAGACTATGTTCCAGGTTTATTAATTAATTGAAGATTAATTAAAGGGATCTTTTTATTAAGATTACAAAATTACAAGACCAGTGCCTATATTAAATGGAGTCAAAAGATTACAAGTTACAACAATAACAAATCAAGGTATTTAAGTAACGTACAGCTGATCTAAACTTATCTGCATAAACAAAAGATAGCGGAATAAAATGCTTTAATGTGAACTTATTGAACCAACAGGAAATGAAGGAAATAAAGACTTTAAGTTTGATTCACTTGAAGCAATTTAAACAAATATTAAGCATTTACCGTATGAACAAATATAGAACTGAAAGTAAATGAAACTGAAAGTAAATGAGACTGAAAGTAATGTGTTGGAGTGCTTGCAGTAAAATAAAGTGAAAATGCTTGTAGTAAAACCTTGAACAGCAAGGCAAAGATAAACAGTAGTGATCTGTGTTTGTAGGACGTTTTGCAATGCTTCTTGGTAAATTTTAATGAATTTTATTAGAGTTGTTCTTCTTGGATTACGTTTTAGATCCGGTGGTGTGACTACCCCGATCTAGTTCTTCTCAAATCGAAGATGGAATGCTGTTGTGCTCAACAGGCGGGAGCAAGCCCACCCCTAGCTCACAGGTCAAACCCCAATGGCCTGGTGCTCACAAGGAGGACGACGAAGCGCCTAGAGACCCCCTCGGTCTACTACCCCTTGCAGCTTTCGAGTCATTGTTTTTAATCAAATTGAAAATCTCTAGATGGATGCCTATTAAACTAGGACTTCCCTTTCCCCTGGTCGTATCTCGGAGTACCCCGGAGGGTGATAACCGAGTAGAGGAGCAGGATGTTGGAAGTTGTTGTTGGTAAATTTTAATAATAAATTTTTATCTTGATGGTTAAGATGCAAGGTTTATTTTAAAATGATCACCAAGATGACTTGGGAAATAAGGTGCTTGATTGTAGATTGTAGTACAAGAAAAGAAAGTTAGTCTAATTACCTATGCCCCCACTTCACCTGCTTTTCATATCCAGCTTGAATTCCCTAAAGGGAGATGACAAGTGGATAGAGGATACACAGGTTGGATGGGTTGTGTGATTACTTTAACAGAAAAATAAAATTTGCCTAAATAAAAAACTTGAAAGCAAGTAAACTATAGTAAACTCACCTCACAACAATCTTTATGACAGAGATGATGGTCTGTCACAAAGATAGGCGGGTAGCTGGAAATAAAACTAACTATCTACCTTTTCCTAATCTACTTACTCATAAATTATAAATGATTACAAGACTTTAAGGAATACCCCAAGAGACTCTCTTTGGGGTTTACAATAACAGAGGAATTTGAGAGAGAAAGTTGAGGAATGGAACCCCTTTATGCCGGTTGAAACTTGAGGAAATTTTGTGTCCTTTAGGGCAGCAATTCTCCTTTACTTATGCACAACCTGTCAAAAACCAGCGAGCTATTTCTCGCTGAAAATCACAGAAAAAACACTAAAATGTTGTTAAAACACTAGTACCAAATTTACAATTTTTTACATAAAAATCTGAGTGACAGACAAATATCTATAACATCATTGAGCGCTTCGCGTTCTGATCTCGGTCCTTTGAGTTCAGATGAGGGATACCACGATTAAGCTCAAAGTGTTATGATAAATATTTGCTGAAACTAATACAATTACAAATTTACAAAAAAATTTCTGAATGTAATAAGTGACAGTAATATGGAATTTAGAGGGCTGAAAAATGAGTTTCCAGCCACCTAAATGATGTGAAACTAGCAGAAATAAAAGGTTAAACTGATATATGAGAGGTTAGGGCCCTAAAACAAGGGTTATACTCACTAAACAGTGAATAAAACCCTGTTTAAAACAGGCTGAAAGTAGATGGCCGAATTGAAAAATGTTGCCGGAATGATGTTTTTGGAGAGATTTCTTTGCTTGGATAACTCGCAAATATAATCTATGCCTGCAAAATATTATAATCCTAGAGATGAACACCTAACACTCCCTGCAAAACACTTTGAAAGAAATGTTAAATCATTCACAATAAAGAATAAAAACACTTTTATTCTTTAATCTCTCTACAAAACACTTTGTGGAGAGCTAACTAGAGAAATATAATAAATACAAACAAGACAAATACAAAGTTACCTCAAGGAATGTAGATCATGAAAAATTGCAGCATAGTATTCCTCCAAAGAATTTTTATTTAAAATAGCCCAGCTTGGGTAAATCTTCAATACAAGGTAGCAAGAATATGAGAGTAAGAAGAATAATTTTCCGGCAGCATAACAATAGCATGAGTGATTGTGTTTAATGAGGGAGTGAGACCCTCATTAAATAGATGAGATAATCCCCAACTCCTTAATGATAAACGGTTGAGATTAGATCTAGATCTAGGGTTTAATCTCCACCTCTAGATCTAGGTATTTGACATTCTATTTTCTCAATTAATCTCCACCATTAGATTAATTTTTAATCAAAGGCTTAGAAGCTTAATCCATGTCCAAGTAGTATTAACCTTTGGATCTAAGCTTTTGATTTAAATTCCACCCTTAGATGAGCTTTTGGTAAAATGGAAAAATCATAGAGTAGGCCCACTTAGGCGCCCCTCTAAATATAGTGGAAAATCCCCAAATATGGCAAAACGTGGGCAAAAGCAGCCTTAGTTGGCGTCCTCTAAATAGTGGTAGCGCATTTCTCCAAAGTAACGTGCTCCTTCTATGCATGGCGCCTCTCTAATGTGGGCTAGCGCGCCGCCAAACTTGGCATGGGTCCCTTTTATGATAAAACCTCCAAATAAAACGTGGGCCCTTTAATAGATAGCGTCTCCACTATATTTAGCGTTGACTTTATGTGAAAACGTGGGCCCATTATATTGTAGCGCCCTCTAAATTTGTAGTAGCGCCCTCTACTTTGGCCAAAACGTGGGCCCTTTCCTTTTAGCGCCTCCATTATATGATATAGCCTCCATTTAAATTTAGCGTGGGCCTTCTATATGGTAATGCTTCCATTTAGTTTTAGCGTGGGTCCCTTCAATAGTTGGCGCCACCTCTAAATAAAACGTGGGTTCTCTTTACTTTAACGCCTCCATCATATAATAGAGCCTCCATCATATAATACCTTCGCCCCTCTTTATGTAGAAGACCTCCACATATGTGCTAGCGCTCCCACTTTATATAGTGTAGCGCCCCATCTTATTTGGTATGGGTTTGTCCACCTTTAGACTTAGGATTTAGCCATTTAACCTAGCTTTGACTTTAGTCATTAGCTCCCAAAATTTATTTAACCTTTAGACATAGGTTAAATTTAAATTCACCTTAGATAAAAATATTTCAATTAAATTTTTAAATTTTCCTAGAATTGACTTAGGAAAAATTAAAAATAAACTTGAAAATTTAATATCTAGGCCATGGGGGGGTAAAAAACTTTGGAGTGAGCTCTCCTAGGCTTAGGAACACCCATACCAACTTACCATGGCATTTCTTGATTTTTTACTTCAAAATCAAGAAATGTGAATTTTGACTTAGGGAAATTAATTAATTCCCTAGGAAAAATAGACCTTGCTCAGACAAAAATGGTCTATCTCCTCAACCACTCATCAGAATGATATGGGACTCGAAGCAATGGCTTAGGGGGTTTCATAGCAATTATTTTTTGCATTCATAGGCCCTATTACAAAATGTCATGCTTGAGCAATTACATTATTACATAAAAAACTGAGTTAATTAATCACCAAGGGGTGAAATTAATTACCTAGTAAAAATAATTAAAAATACAACAACACAACGAAACTCCGCAAGACTCTATACAGATGTCTAGTATGGTCATGAATCACTCTTTGAAGCCTTAGCCACCTCATGGAATTGATTGGTAGAACGCCCGTCACCACTTTGGAGGATTTTGAGTGAAAACCAAACCGATTAAACTCGTTTGTTCAACAAGGTCAATTGGAAAGGGAAAAACACTCGATGAGGGGACTTCCCTAACAACCCTTTCCATGGTGTGGCATCCATATCGCATGACCCACACTAGCACATAAAATTACATTAATTTTCCCACGCAGGAGAGCGGACATTTCGTTTTACAAAGGGGCAATAGCCCTGCAGAAGCGAAAAATCCTCAGATTTTTCTAAGGTACAAATATGTACAACTTCGTGTACATGGAGTTGCCACCTAGTCAAAATAGGTGGGCAATAGGACTGAAGAGCACAGTTGGCTCCCTCTTGATGTCTGAATCTTGACTGGGGTATAAAGCTTTATTAACATGTCCTGAGACCTTATAGAGGTCACCTTCACGAACTCCATTCACAATGGCCGAGCTTATACTTCTATCTTTAGGCCATATCAAAACCTTCCCATCTGAGAAGGTTATAGAGAACCCTTGTCTTCTAAAACTGTCACTAAAATAACATTCTTCTTTAGACTAGGAACATATAAAATTTCCCCAACATTAATCAACATACTTGAATCAAGTTATAGGTCGGTTGAACCAACCCCTTTAATGTCAAAGGTACTTCCATTTCCAAGTTCCACTTTCTTGTGGAACTTCTTGGCCTTAATAGTTGCAAGGGTTTTCTTGAATCCAGTCATATGCTTGATGGTTCCATCGTCTATCCACCAATAATCTGATAGGTTGGAGATGGAACTTGTAAGTGCTAAAGCCAAGTAATATTCTTTTCCTTGATCTTGATTTTGGTTTCAGCCCTTGGCCTCTTTTGCTGAGGATGCTCTTCTTTTGTAGCAACTTAAGCATGATGTTTCTTTCTATGCCAATTCTTGTTAGGAGGTTTTCTACACTCCCTTGCATAATGACCAAGCTTATCACAGTTATAACACTTAACCTTTGATTTAAAATAATACTTACCTTGAGGTTCCTTACTATTGTCCTTGTGTGGTGGGAGATTCTTTCTTTTCTTTGTCTTGACAACTAGAGCATGATCCTTTTCAGGTGGAGGCTCGGATATACTCTGGATCCTACCTTCTTTGGCTAAACAATCATGCCACAACCTTTCAAAGTTTGGCTGAACATCTCTTCCATTTACTAAAGCCAAGAATGTCTCCCAAGTTGCAGAAAGACCATCGAACACTGTCTGCACAATATCATCATCTTCTGCTTTATCTCCAATGACCATGAGTTGATCTCTTATCTAAGAGATCTTGGAAAAGAAAGTTGCAACAGTCTCGTCCTTCTCCATCTTAAGTGATCTAAGTTGCTTCTTCAAGGCCCTTCTCTGAGTAGGGGCTTTCTTCTCATAAAGGTTATCTAGAGCATCAAAGCATTCTTTAGCTGTCCTTAAAGGAGCTATCATAAGCATCAAGTTGTCTTTGACTGAGTAAAAAAAAACTCTTTTTGCCTTGTCTTGCTTCTTCTTGAATGCTGCTCTTCCTTGAGCTGTAGCAGGTTCTTCAATAATTCCAGTGACAAAGTCATCTAGATCACTCTCTTCTAGGATATTTTTAGAACCCTAGCCTTCCATGCATTGAAATTTGAGGCTCTGTCAAGCCTATCTTTTGATTTTATTGGAGGAGTAGTCATCTTAACCTTTACTTGTCAACTTGAAGAGTAAGCTTCTGTAAGGTATACATTTTGTCTTAGGATCTCTGTCATTTCTGTTAGCTGCAGACATAGTTAGCTATAGCCTAAGCTCTGCTACCATGTTGAAATTTAAGGTTAGGTTCAGATTTAACAAGAAGAAATATACTTCAATGCATAAAGAGAACAAGGTTAGATTCCGAATACTATTTGTTTCAATAAATTTGATCTGTAATAAAATTAAACATAATTTTCATCTCTTCCCACTTTAACACTCTGCTGGTCACCGTGTTAAAGTTGGTCAACTTTAACACTTTGTTGGTCACTACATTAAAGTTGGTCCTTGAGATGATTCACCAAATGCCATGTTTAGTAACAAAAATAATAAATAATGTACAGGAAATAACAGTGCTAAAGAATCATAACCATTATTTAAACCAGCCTTATACTCGGATACTTTTAAGTTTGATCTTGTCACTAAAGGGACAAGTCAATCTGGGTAAACAAGTTACCTACCTTGAGAGAGAGAGAGTTATAGCAAAAGTAAACAGACCTCAGATTCTTTAATCAAATTAGCAGCATAGTCATACCCAATACAGTCATGCTATTCAGAGATACACAATCATACGAAGCAGTGACACACAGTCAGAGATAAGTTTCACACTGGGTAGTGACCCATAGTCATACAGAGTAAAGATAAACCATTCACGTTGCAAGGGAGGGAAACACGCTGCTGTAACAAGAGAGAAAACCACGCTGTTGAGGAGAGCAACAATAAGCCACGGGATAGTGAAGCAGTAGAGAATAACCAAAATACAGTCACGCTGAAGGATCACATAGATACAGTCACGCGGAAGGATCAACGCAGATACAGTCACGGTGGAGGATCACATGACTACAAACATGGTGGAGGTTGTTGGGGATAACGTAGAAGGGTCACACAAAACAGTGACGGTCCATGCTGCAAAGTAAAGGTAAGCCACACAGGGCAGCAGTCACAAGATGGAGAGTCACGTGGGATAGAGCCACGGTTAACAACAGTCGCAAGATGGAGGGTCACGCGGGATAGAGCCATGGGTAGCAACAGTCGCGAGATGGAAGAGTCATGCGGGATAGAGCTACGGTCAGCAACAGTTGCAAACAGTCACCCTAAGGGAATGCAATCATGCTAGGAAAAACATTCACGTGGAGATAAACCTGACAGGTAAGTGAGATAACACTTAATGGATGATTAAAAAATGAAGGATAACCTTTTCCTTTTATAAGGTAGGGAGGTTAAACAAAAAATACATTAGGTTGACTTAGGATAAGGTAAAGTGGTCCAAAATAAAACCATAAATAAAGTGGTCCAAAGTAAAATAAAATAAAAGGTCCAAAGGTCTTACAATAAAACCATAAGGTAAAATAAATGGTCAAAAGGTCTTTAACAATAAAAACCATAAAGTAAATGTTCCAACCTAGAAATAAAATAACTTAGGTTAGTGCACCAAAAATAATAACAAGGGTACACACATAAAAGAGTGCTAGGACCAAGTAAGATAAAGGACCATGAGTCAATCAAGGGGGTCACAATAAAACAACCCACATACCCACAAGATCAAGGTGGATCGACAATTACTTTTTACCTATAGGACCAACAAGACCAAGGACTTTAATCTTTTCTCTCTCTCAAGGTACAATGTTTTATATATATTTTATCATCATTGTATAAGGGGAACATACAAACTGGATGATACGATCCTTTGGTCCTCAATACTGCTCCTAAGGGTTAGGTGCTAGGGACATCATCAAGGGGTGGCCAGTCCCTTGAGAAACAACCTAGCAGTAAACGATTAGGAGAGGGGACATCACACATCATTATATTGGTTAAGTGACCAAGACCCTCAATTTATTAAGGAATGGCTCTCATCCCTAGGTTGAGTTTCAGTCTGAGACTGAATCTTGTTGATCAACCACCTGGTCCTTGATCAGGTACACCATTCTCCTGGAGAATGGTTCTCAGTACTAAGCTAAGCTTCAGTCCCAGAATGAATGTTGATCAACCATCTGCAGGACTTGCTTGGTCCCAGACCAAGAATGTCTCTGCCTCTTCCTGCAGGATCTACTTGGACATCGTGTCTCTGGTCCTAGACTAGAATACCCTAGAGGCACATAGGGGCCCTATCCACATGCTAGGGCCTTTGCCATGGCATCAAACTGCTTGGTCCCAAACCAAGAACCCCAAGAGACTACTGGGGGCCCTAGGGTACCTTCTAGGGTCTTAGTTTTCCCTAGTTAAATTGACTAGGGTACCATCCTCTCTAAGAATGGGTCTCGCAGCTGCACTAACTTTAACACACCCCCATCCTATAGACCCTAGGTGCCGTTATAGACCTCCAAAAAAGTGTGCCAAAGGAGCACCTCCATATAATACACCTAATCGCCATCATAATATACCATAACAAGTGTCATATCACGGAAATATAATAGAGCACTCTAATGCTAAGGGGTTAGCTCGCATTTAACTTAGGAAATGTACACAAATATGAAGATATTACATGGACTAAATCACGGTTACACCTGTCAAACAACTCAATGACTTATTTAACTTTTACTCATCTAATTTAACAACGGTGTGACATGTATTAGACCTTGAATGTGAAAATTCCTAAGCCAAGGTGCACAATCAAGAATCCTAAGACGAGTGAGGGTAAATGAATGAATGTGTGCTTAGGGAAGGAAGGGATTCTTTTCAAGTTAACAATCATTACAACTGAGTGTGATAGGTCTACTAGTTGCGTCATCTTCATGAGTTTGAGACTGAGGAGCACTTCATCTTTCAATGCGCTATCTACAACTAGATTCGTTGGCAGTTCCATTGTTTCTTTAGGGACCTTATTCTCATGGAGCTTCAGACTTTGACTAGCTTCTCCAAATGTCTCATTCAGAGATGTTTGGCCTTATACTTGCAAGAGGCCCTTTGACTTCACTCCCTCATCCTCTAACAATATTCACAGTCAAGACTGACCTCCACTCAACAGATCACTTCCTTTTTCCCGATGCTCGCTCCCTCTAGGGGCACCAAGAGGATGACAGAGGACGACACTGCTTCTAACCGCAGACCCATTAGGACACGAAGGACCACCTCCACTTCAGCATGACACCAACGACATGACCAGTTGCGACCCCATCCTAGCAGTCAGATGACTTCATCCAGATCACAACAATAGGTTCCCCACTCCAAGCGGGTACACTACCCATTATAGCTCCTATTCGAGTTTTTCCTCTAGGACAAAGTACTATGTTGAGATTCTTTCCTTTAGCTTTGAATGTTACAAGAGATGCTTCCAATAATTTTAGTGCTTCTAGTTCACCATGATACACTTACAATTTTTGTATAACAGATTCTAGATTCACTCCCCTTGTAAAATTTTCTTTTGTATTTGATCTCTCTATACATTTCTCTTTTGAATTGGCTGTCTATCTTTGGAGTTAGCTCTTCTTGGTTTTTGGTTTCTAGGTTAGAGACTAATCTCTTGTTTTTATAGGTTCTGCCTTAGCGCTCCCACTTTGTATTAACATCATGGTACCTCACAATTTCATTGACCTACTTTTGTGGTCATTTGTTGTACATTAATAAAATTATCTACTTTTGTGGTCATTTGTTGTACATTAATAAAATTATCTTATCTTATCTTTATATACCCTTAACTTTCAAGAGTTAGGGGTTTAATATTTTTCTTCCACTTGTGCGCCTTAGAAGGAAGTGTTGTCATGCCTCTTTTTTGCGATCTGTTTCCTTTTAGCCTTTTCATTGGCTTAGTCACTTTACTTTAGAATTGGCTCTGATAACCTGGAATATAGGGAACCTGGCTTTTTGCAAGGGGGAATATCTCCCATATATTTTCAAATTTAATTTAGCAACATTGACATCAAAGTACTAGACTCTTTTAGCTTTATTTAGGCATTCATACATGGGAATAGTTGAGACATTAGATAATTGCTAATGATAGATCACTCACAAAGTGGAAAATGAGGGAGATGGATGAAATGGCTAGTGAAATGACAACTAGCTAGGCAAAATGTTATGAAATAAACGAAATCCTCACTTAGTTCACTAGGGTACAACTTAACCTTTGAAATAACACAACACCACAATTAGGCTAAGTAATGAGTAATAACTTTAAGTGTTATGATTCATTATATGAGCATAAAGGTGGCATCCTATTATCAAATTAACATATAAGCAAACATTCTAAGTGTCAATGAGGGTAAGAGATATCAAAGCACTAGCACATCTAACACCATCTTTGCTAGGCATATGGACCATTTGAATATACTGAAAGAATCTCTAACCAATAATTTATGGGAAGCCACAACTCTAATTTTAGGAACAATTGATCAATATGTCACCCCTGCTAATCAAGGGGTAACACATTCTATCTTGGACCATCTAAGGGGTGAACATACACTATGTACCCAAATCTCATGAAGCACCCCTCAACATGGTGTAAATACTTTTGGAGTAACCCAAAAATCTAACAAGGATTAGTAATATATATTTAAAAATGAATAAGATAGATGATATAATTTGTAGATACAATGCCATGTGACGGTATATATATATTGACTAGTCATGATGTTTGATGGATTATGTCCCATGGTTATGTAGTGTCCTTTAGTTAGAATGTGTTGCTTCATTTGTTGTATTATTATTATTATTATTATTTATTTGATGCTTGTTTATATATTTATGTTCATTTCACAATCCAAATTTATATTTAATAGATATAGAGTGATAACAACAAAATTTAAAGCCACTCTAGTGTAATCTTTAATTCAGTCTCTACCTTAGGGTCTGTGTTTTACTAATATTTTATTCGTGTTTCGTTCTGCATATAGGAGTTGCATTTGGCATTCCCATGTCACTGATTTGACTTCTTGTACTTTCAATTCCCATATATCTATTTTGGTCACATATGGAGATTATTAAAATTTGTTTCTTTTTTCTTTCTTTCAAAGCTTAATCTGCCAGATTATTTTATTCAATCATAAATTTTGGTCCAGGAACTGAAGATGCATGTACGTTCATATTTAAGTTTGGTTGAATACTTTTTTTGAAATGCTGCATATATTGTTCATGGAACAGAAAATTACATCACACACACAATGGGTATCAGGAAACTCTCATTCTGAAAACCCAGAAAGGTAGGCATATGAGCTTGGGCCCTGCACACCAAAAGAAAGCGACTAAATGTCATGCTGGAACACATTAAGTTTGATTCCCACGAGCAAAGCCAACTCTTGCTTAAAGATCCTCAAATCCCCTAGGCTGAGAGGGGAAAGGTCCTCCTGAAAAGTACCTTTACATTGTTGCTTCCACAGAAAGCTGATTGCAGTCAACTGTACTGAGTGTGACAGAGATTTGCAGCTGTCCTTAACCATGCCCAAATCACTTTAGGAACCCAAAATCTCCAAAAAACATTCTCTACCATCTCATCTATGCCACACAAAACACAAGCAACATCTGTCACAACTGCTTTATGTAGCCTACTCTTGAAAGCTAATATTATGGTTTGGTGGTTATATTGAATTGATTATTGCAGAATATACAAAAACACTGTTTGGTTTTCTTTAATTCAGCTTCTTTAATTATGATTGGTATCTATTATTTAATCATAATGCTTTGTGTTGTAGGCAGTCTATGGTACATTGTTTGAAGCCGAGCATAGATCAACCTTTTACATACCATACTGGAAATTTCCTCTGGCAAGATGGTTAGTTCCTCGCCAACGGAAGTTCTACGAAGACCTAAAGGTCATTAACGAGTGTCTGGATAATTTGATAACGAGGGCCAAGGAAACAAGACAGGTTTGTTGGTGGCTCCATGGATTCAATCCATAGGCTTTGATTATTTTAATTTATTTTAATTTTTTGTGTACTTGTAAGGAGCTATATAGCTAGGTAAATTATGTTTTACATTTTGTTTTGAAACAAATGGAATGGTAGACTTATGTAAAATAGAACATAATTTTAGATCTGAAAGCCACAATTCTTAACTGGGGCAAATATGCATTACCTAGTCCCAAATGGATGTTAAGATAGAACAAGATGATACAATTAGTCGATTTTATCTGTTAGGATGCTTTTGCCATTTAAACTCCTGGCAGGTTACTCTGATCCTCGTCCTGCTTATTGTCTAGCAGCTTCCCATTTTCAATAACCATCTAACTTCCACAGCTATCTTGAAGTTATTTCTAGTGGTACTGTTATCACACAACTTGTAGTTGCCCCATAAAAGGTATCCTATTCAGGACGGTAGAGGAGATGGGCAACTAAAGAGGTGAACTAAGAGAATCCTAATTCCCAGACATGGATCGGTTGTCACTCCAATTAGGATACTTTTCACTTTGTGCCACTAATTAACCAAGTGACAAAGGGGGAGACCCTGATCTAACCTAAAATGAAAGACCTAAAGCTAAAATCCCAGATCAAACTATGGTAATAGAGTACGTAAGATGTATAGCTAGAAAAAACCCTAGATCTGAGATAGGTAGCTGTTATCACCAACCTTGTAGTTGCCTATGTGAGATGGATCCAAAATGGATGGTAGAGGGACAAGCAACTAAGGAGGTGGAACCAAGATTGCCTCGACTCCCAAATGGATGGTTGTCACGCCAATCGAGGCAGTCTTCGCTTTATGTTACCCTAGCCCAAGACAACAAAGGGGGAGACCCGGATCTACTCCCGATAGGATAGATCAGACCTAGAAACCAGGTCAGATCAAATAGACTTGAGGTATGTAAGGTGTAAGGTAAATGGGAACCCTAGATCTATGGAGGGTGTCACTAAGTGAACCGGGGCTTTGGATTAAGGCTTTGGAAGTGTGAGGTTTGATCCAAGGTTGGGACACATGTGACCTATAAAGTAAATACTAGATCTGGGGTTGAGGTACTAGCAACAGGTGAAGATATCTGCTGCCTTGGGAAACGTGACCAATGTAGGGAGGACCAGGACATGATTGGGGCTATCTAGTACCGATGGATAGACTCAAAGGAAGATATGACAATGTCAAAGTACCCAAGTCACTAGGAAAAATCAGATTACAAGAAAAAGAGGCCAAAGAGGGGGTAGCACTAGGGTTGGAGATCAATGCCTGTCAGATCTAGGGCAATGGAGTCATTATCTGTCCAGCGTTGGAAGAGACCCACTTGGGAATTTGCCCGATCTACAAACCCAAGAAAGCAGTTTGCCGGAAAAAGTCAGATCACGGGAGAAATCAGCCAATGGAGGATAGCGCTAGGGTTTAGGAGGTCATTTTTTCAGATCTAGGGCCACATGGCCACTTCCAGCTCAACGTTGAAGGAGTTTTGGTGATGGGATAACCCGATCTACAAAACCCAGCAGGGATTTGCCAAAAAAGTTAGATCTCAGAAAATGAGCCCATCCATCTTTGTAAGTGCCCGACACTGAAAACATATTGTCTCACTGGACTTAGAAAGTCGAAATCCATCTAAGGTATATACTCATACCTTCTCAAGGCCTCTTCCTGGTCATCTACAATATCAAATAGACAAAATAATAACCTGTAAATGACCAGTTACCAATAATGTAACTCAGGCTGACATCCATCTGCTGCAAGTGTTAAAAGGCTAAACCATGCTCTACAAATCATTTAAGTAACAATCATAACAAATAACAATCAATTCACTGGCGGTACATCAACCAAATACATATATAGGGTTTTATTTATTATAACTCAGACCAGAATTTTAAGACTATACTCACTTCATAGTTGTAGTCAATTTGCTAGTGAAGGGTGAAGGCTAAAATTCATAGGGTTAGGCCAAAGGATGACTTCCCACTCAACACTGTGACACTTTGGATATGGAAAGGGAATACTCACTATAGCCATATGCCGGACAAACAACAACAAAGGGGATGGCAGTGCCTCACAAATGGGTGAACTACTTCAGAGGTGCTTACTCACCTTGACAAATGCTCACAATCCAACTCAATACAAGTAAGGCCAGCAATCTTTAGATATAACTTTTTAGGAACCATTTCTTTTTTGGGCCTTTGATTTTCCATAGCCTTTGTCCACGTATTTTTATACAGAGTTTTATCACTTAGGCTTTATGCATTCATGTATGTTGAAAAACACTACTTTTCATGAATGTTTAAGATATTTCATTGCAATATTTTCAGAGCCAATTTCATTAGGCCAGCCTTGCACTCACGTATGTTGAAAATCACTACTTTTCATGAATGGGCTTTTTATAAGATATTCATTGTATTTCCAAATACATTGTATTGATGGCAACGCTACTTGTTTCAGGTAAGTAAACACATCCTAGGCAACTCAGAGCCGAGTCACAAATAAACAGGGAGGCTTGTCCAACAAAGGCTCTAGCGGGGAAAGGTCCTCCATGGCACAAGTCAAGTAGTAAGTCGGGCTAAAACAAAACTGAAAGGTAATGGATGGGTGGAGACATTGAATGATGAAACCAACACTAGAAATCCAAAGTATGGTGGGAATGACTACCTATATTCTCCCTAAGGAGGGTAAAACTGATGAGTATAGATCAAGAACTTCCAATTATGAGTAGGGACATCAATACATAATATAGATACATCCCAGTCCACATATTTATATGACCGCCGAATCATGACACTAAATGCTAACACATGTCACAGAAATGAGTATAAGAGCAATGATAACCATAACACAATATAATACAAACCGAGTCATAAGCATGAAAGTAATCCATCTGAACCAACATCTGTCCAATGAGAAAACAATGATGCCAATCTGGGCACTGCTAACTGCTCTGCATATGACTAAATGGCTACATCGGTCCTCAAATCTGAGTGTCCTGAGACTCAGTCCTGGCATGGGAGAGTGCTATAGTCCATCAAATAAATAATGATCCACCATAAATGCTCATCTCAGCATCTCATATGTAGGGGATCTGGCTGAAAAACTTGTACTGAATCTGAAAAATAGAATATGGTAGCCCGACTACTATATATGTGATAACATTTGGCTCCAGCTAGGACAAGTGCTCTGCTGAATGGAGCGCTTGAGAACCTCAGAATCTCTGGTTCTCACACTCTGCTACTAGCATCCTCGATCAATCCTTCCAGCTCCGCAACTGCTGCCAAAATGTCACCAACTTCTTGCAAAATGTCCAGAGCTATACCAAACTCACAGACCAGTCGTCAGAACAATATGTAGATAAAATAAAGTACTGAAAAATAACAATGCGTGAAATTGAAAAGCAGAAAATAAATATAATCTATAACCATAACTTTTAAGAAAAGTTTGATTTTTTTATTGTGTAGGAAAAAGAAAAAGAACTCAAGACTATACGAAGAGCTTCAAAGGCGAGCTTCAGGCAAAGATGCAAGACTCTAAGTTACACTACTGCCGGGAAAGGCTTATTCATGTTCTACCTACTTTATCCTACTAGGCAAGACAAGACTCACACGATGGGTGGGAAGTAATGCTTCAGCAAAAGCCCGTTCACGGGAAGTTCAAATTCATTCCCATCCAGCGTTTCCAAATAAAATGATCCTTTTCCGGCTATGTTGGATACTCGACAAGGACCCATCCATATTTTTTCCAACTTTCCATGTTTTCCCGGTTTCTCTTTTAATTTATCCCATAGCAAGACTATGTCTCCTATTCCAAATTTTACATCTCTTGTTCTTTGATCAAAAGTCCCCTTAACTCTCTCTTGTTCAATAACAGTTTTTTCAAATGCCATCCTTCTTACTTCATCAAGTTCCACTAACTTGTCAATTCTTGAAATGCTTCCTGGTCTGAAGTACGTTGTTGCAATAATTCATATACTGGGATTTGCATATTAATTGGAAGTCTACAATCTTGCCCATACACCAATTTGAAAGGAGCTTTTCCTGTGATTCTTTTTACTGTCGTTCTATCGACCCACAGTGCATATTTTAGTTTGTTATCCCAACTCCTCTTATTTTCTCCAACCATTCTTTTCAAAAGCTTAATCAAATTCTTATTACTAGATTCAGCGAGACCATTACCCCGGGGATAATAGTTAGACGAATGGGATAATGTAATTCCATGATTCATGCAAAAAGTTGACATCTCTAGCTTGCGAAAAGCGTTAGCATTGTTAGTGGTTATCTTTATAGGAAATCCATACTGCGAGACAATGTTTTCTTCTAGGAATTTGACGACTACCGCAGCTGTACACTTCTTAGTTGGTATAGCTTCAACCCATCGAGTAAAGTAATCTGTGCAAGTCAAGATGTATTTATATCCATAGTAGAAAAAATTGGCATCGGCAAAAAATCGACGAGGGTCCAGAAAACATCTTCTCGGCAACATCGGCGAAAAAATCGGCAAAAATCGGCAAACCACGGCAAGCATTAAAAAATGCAAATTTTGTACTTCAATAGGGTCAAAATTTCCTTACCGATTTTTTCCATTATTTGCCGATTTTTCCCGATTTTTCCCGATTTTTGCCGATGTTTGCCGATTTTTTCCTGATTTTTGCCAATGTTTGTCGATTTTTGCCGATTTTTCGCGATGTCCGATTTTTTGAAAAAATCGCGATTTTTTCGGGCCGAAAAATCGGCAGCCAGAAAAAATCGTGATTTTTCGGGACATCGCCGAAAAATTGGCCATTTTTTCCACTGTGTTTATATCCATTACTTGAATTTTGATAAAAAGGCCCAATGAAATCCATACCGCATTGTTGAAAAGGAGTTTCCACTACCACGGGGTTTAGCGGCAAGGCTCGTAACCTAGGTTTTCCTGAGAAAAACTGACACTCTTGACAAGTTCTCACAAAAAGGTGCACATCCTTGAAGAGGGTTGGCCAGTAGTATCCTGCTCTCATAATATTTGCGGCAATTGTTCTAGGTGCATAATGTCCACTGCAGACACCCGCATGCATTTCCTTACTGATGGTCTTAGATTCCTCCATATTGACACACTTCGAAATTATTCCATCGGGGTTCCTCCAACCTAGACCTTCTTGAGTTAATACATATTTTTCCGCTTTCAACCTTAAGGCTCTCCTCTGATGATCTACCAAATAATCGGGGCAAGACAAATTTCTTAGAAAATAGATAATATCCTTGTACCATTCATGGTCTTCATCAATGTGTAAAATGTGAGACTCCTGCTCACTAGCAAGATTAACTATATGGCTATTACTTTTCTTAGTTAATAATTGAGCCAAACCTTGACCTTCTACAATTTTAACGGGTTTGATCTCTAGGTCATATTCTTGGATTCGTAAAATCCAGTTTCCCCTAATACCTATACCATCTGCTTGCGATAAGACATCCTTGATTGCTTGATATGGCACAAAGGCTTTAATCTTGGAGTACCCTATGTAAGTTCTGAAATGTTTTAGGGCTTTGACTAGAGCATAGGCTTGCTTTTCTGTAGTAGTGTATTTTAATTCAGCATCTCTCAAGTTTTTACTCATAAAAGCTATAGGTTGTTCATGATTTTCATTGTTCTTTTGTAACAAAACTCCAGCAATGGTTTCCTCAGAAGCGTATGAATAGATTATAAATTCTTTGCTGTAATCAGGATAGGCTAGAACAGGAGCAGCTGAAATGGCTTTCTTTAACTTAATGAATGATGTTTCACAGGTTTTATTCTAGACAAATTTCGCATCTTTCTTAAGAAGAGCATCTAGAGGCTTGGCTAACTCTGCTAAGTTCGGTATAAATCTTCGGACGAAGTTTATTTTTCCAAAGGATTGCAGGGAAGCAACATTATGGGGTGCCACAATAGTGTTAATGGCTTGGGCGTGCTCAGGATCTATCCTAATGCCTTCTTTAGACACAATATGCCCCAATAGCTTACCTTCATGAATTCCGAAAGTGGATTTTTTAGGATTCAAAGATATACCAAACTTCCTGTACCGATCAAACACCTTCTTTAAATGTTTCACATGATCGTCTCGCTCTTTGGAAAAAACAGTTAGTTCATCTTGGTAGATCTAGATAATGGAGATGTAACCCAAAATGTTTAGATTCAGTGACTATATGGTTATTATGTAGATCTAGGTTATAAGTGCTAGTACAAATGATCAATGTCACTACCCTAGGGGAAATGAAGGTGGTATACCCAGAGTGATTAATTGAGAGACAATTAAGGTTCATTAACATTTGATTAGGGATGCTTGATGGAAGATATGAGAGTATATAGAAGCACAACCAAAACAGGAACTCAAAACTCAAAGAATTGATCACTCTACCAAGGAAGGCAAATTGCCTAAAGGAATCTAAGTGGGAAAATGGAGTCCAATGATGATGCCCTAGGAGATCTAGGGGTTTTTGGGGATGGCCGCAAATACCCAAATGCTGAAAAATAAAACCTTCAAGTGTATTAAGCCTCGGTAAATTTTCTAGTCACTAAATTAGGGTTTTAATTGTGCGACCAATGGAATGGAAATCAAAACTAGAGAAATACAAATAGAAATACCTGGAAATCTTGTAGATTCCAAGTCCAATGACATTCCATCCCGGTTGTAGCAATTCCAAGCAAATTTGATGAAGTTCCAAGCTAAATTGATTTGCCAAAGTTGAGCTAATTCACCTCTTGTAACTTTCCTTAAAACTCAATCTTGAGCTACACAATATATATTTTAATTTTATTACTGCTAACCACACATGAGTTTCTTTACTAGTAATGCAGCGGAAATAAATACTGAGAAATATATAACAAAAATCACATCAATAGAGACACCAATATTTTTGGGTATGGAAACCCCCGAAAAAACCCAAGATGGGAAACCATTGCAGCAGTCAGAGAAGAAATTTTATTATGAAGATATATAACCAATACAATCCAGAAGATTGATTTACCCAACCTGGCAAAATCGAACCTCTGCAAATCACTGAGAACACCCCACAAGTCAGTACGACCGTCTGCATTAGTTGTATAGAATCCATACGGTCTCTGCGTTAGTTGTATGGAATTCATACGTCCCTACTCACACGTGTGGTCTGCTATACGGCTACTCTACGACCTTTGCCAGATTTGTACGGACACCCTCTCAGCGAATTTGTATGACCCCTCTCTTTGCCTGATCACTCTGTCAATCCTCCGAATGAATGCTCCTCTGTCTTCTCTAGAAAACTTCTTCCTCTAACTTCTCTGTTTGTTTGTGTGTGTGTCCTCTCCACCAAATCTTCTTTTGACTCAATGGCCAAGCGAAAACCCTAACTCTCACTACGGATTAATGGATAAGAACCTCTAGTGAGATCAATGGCTAAGATTAGATTAGCCATCACTTAAATTATTTTCACTTGAACTTTATAAAAAAATGACCCCATTAAGTCAATTAATGTACCTTTCCTTAGTCTAAACTTTGGAAAATCACATCAATACATTTGTCTTCTTGTTTTATGTCTTCTAGCATGCAAGGACACATGCAATGATAGAAGACCTTCCTTGTTGCCACTTTCTAACACTTCCTCTCAATGAGGAAGGGATTCGGTAGCAACCCCAACTTATCTCTGAACTTCACAAAACTATGTCTGCAAAGTGCCTTGGTGAAAATGTCTGCCACCTGATCATCTGTATGAATGTATTCCAACCGAAAGGTTCCTTTTTGTACACAATCTCAGGAAGTGATACCGAATATCTATGTGTTTGCTCTGATCATGGAATACTGGATTTTTAGATAGCCTGATGCCATTCTGATTTTCACAGTGAACCACTGTAACCTCTAGCTCACACTCAAATAACCCTGAAAGCAACTTTCTCAGCCACATTCCCTCACAAGAAGCCAAACTAGCTGCCATGTACTTAGCCTCTGCCGAGCTCAATGCAACTGACTTCTGCTTCCTGCTGAACCAAGAGATAACTCCTGACCCAATGATGAAGCATCAACCTGAAGTGCTCTTCTTGTCTTCTACACATCCTGCCCAGTCAAGATCTGTGAAGCCTGCTAACTGTACACTCTCACTGCGCTCATAAACCAACCCGTACTCCATTGTACCTCTGTTGTAGTGAAGCACATGCTTCACAACTGTCCAATGGACTCTTCGAGGGTTCACCATGAACTGATTCAAAGAGTTGACTGTAAAGCTAATGTCTGGCCGTGTGTTGACCAGATACATGAGTGATCCGATAAGTTGGCGATACAATGTAGGATCAAACTCCTTTGACCCCTATGCATCAATCTTTCTCCAGTTGGAAACTAGAGGTATGTACATGGGCTTGCAATCCTCCATCCTAAATCTCTTCAAGATCTCTACTGCATACTTCCCTTGTCCAATGAAGAAGCACCCATCTCTTTGCCAAACCTCCAAGCCTAGGAAGTAATGCATCAACCCAAGATCTTTCCTCTCAAACTCAACTGCAAGGTTGGACTTGTAGTCGTCAATCGACCTCTCATCTCCTGTAACAAAGAGATCATCTACATATAACACTAGTATGAGAGGCACCTCACTTGGCAAGAAGTACAGGTTGTGGTCCACCTCACTCCGCTGGAACCCCATCTCTCGTAAATACCTGCCAATCCTTGAGTACCATGCCCGAGGTGCCTGCTTGAGCCCATAAAGAGTTCTTTGCAACCTGCATACATGTGACTCCTTGTTGTCCACATCGTACCCCTTGAGCTGCTCAATGGATACCTCCTCCTCTATAACTCCGTTGAGGAAGGAAGTTGTTACGTACATTTGATGAATGCGTGAACCCATCTCTGCTGTTAATGAGATAATAGTCTGAATAGAAGAATAACTAGCGATAGGGGCGAAGGTCTCCTCATAGTCAATACCTTCATTCTGTGAAAACTCGTTTGCCACGAAGCGTGCCTTGTACTTCTCCACGCTTCCGTCTGCTGCATGCATTACCTTGTAGATCCATCTGGATCCCACCACTCATTTTCCTTCTGGCCTCAACACGACCTTCCATACCTGGTTTTTCATAATGGAGTCATACTCCTCAGCCATAGCCTCTTGGCACACATAATGTTGTGCAACCTCCTCGAAACTGGAAGGCTTGGAGTTAATCAACTCTGTCATCAGTGCCATATAGCTAAGTCTATCTGGTGGTTTGCTCCACCTCATGGAGCTCTGTGGAAGCATCACCTGCCTGGAATCCTGAATTGTGGACCTAAACCACTTAGGCCGTGGCCTAGTGTCTACTTGCTGCGACTGCTAGATATCCTCCTCTTGCTGCGGCTCATCCTCCAAGTCAATAACCAAAGGGCCCTATCCACCTGACTCCCTTTGACTATCAGAACCTGTGCTCTGTGTCTGTACCTGTGACTCCTCCAACTTGACCCCCAAGTCTTGTGCTAGATGCTCCTGTGCTGGTAAGCCCATAGATCTTCGCAAGGCTCTGTCCTCATCAAACTGGACATCCTTGCTCACAATGATCCTCTTGCGAGTCGTATATATCTTGTATGCCTTAGAAGTCTCCCTGTAACCAACAAGTAAACCTTTCTCTCTAGAAGGGTCCAACTTCTTCCTAGTGTCAGCATCAACGTGACAATAACAGACACTCCCAAATATGCGTAAATGACTCACATCTGTTCTAGTGCTTGTGAAGACCTCCTCGGGTGTCTTCCTCCCCAAAGTTGTGTGGGGACACTTGTTATGGATGTAAACTGCGCTCCTGTATGCCTCCACCCATAGGAATAGTGGCAATCCCTGATCAAATAGCATGGCCTTGGCTGCTCCTACCAATGTCTTGTTCTTCCTCTCTGCCACTCCATTCTGCTGCGGGGTATGAGGATCAGTGTGCTCCTTCTTGATCCCCTCCAATGAACAATACTCCAAGAACTCATTGGAGGTGTACTCACCCCCGTTGTCTGTCCTCAATACTCTAATCTTCCTTCCTGTCTGGTTTTCCATGAGAGTCTTGAACTCCCAAACTGCTCAAAGACCTCTAACTTGGCCTTCAGGAAATAGATCCAGGTCTTCCTAGAATAGTCATCAATGAAAGTGACGCAGTAACTATAGCCACTAAAACATTGGACATTCATGGGTTCGCAAACATCCATATGCACCAAGTCAAAGGTCCCCTTAGACTTTTGCTCATTCTGTGGGAAAGGCTTCTTGATGTTCTTCCCCAACGTACAACCCTTGTAATGGTTATGCTTCTCCTTCTCTACCTGAGGAACTCCAATAACTACCTGTCTCAAATGCCTCAATGCTCCATGGTGTAAGTGTGCCATCCTCCTATGCCACAATTCGCCCTGACTGTTGCTGCTGCTGACTAGAGCCTTTACGGACTCGAAGTGTAGTCTATACACCTTCTCGCTCTGGATCCCAATCACCCGATCCAAACTCTTATCTAACCCCTTGGGCTTGATATACACCTTTCGATCTCGAAACTTCACCTGAAAACCCTTGTCCTCTAAGGTGGAAACAGATATGAGGTTCTTGGTCAACCCCGAAACATACAATACGTCATCAAAAATGAGGGGTTTGTCAGACTCCCTCTAAAATGAAACAATACCAACTCCCTGCGCCTGATACCGCACATCATCACCCAGCTCAATGTGGATATTTACGTCACCCTCCTGCAAGCTCTTGAAGAACCTTTTCTGTCCTGTCATGTGACAAGATGCTCCATTGTCAATGTACCAAATACTGCTACCCGTGGTGCTTTCCATGCAAGCTATCAAACAAAAGTCCTCATTGAAGTTTTTGTTGAACTCCTCCACCTCTGTAGAACCTGCCATCTGGGTTCTTCTTCTTCCTGTTTGGGCATTGGGAGGCAAAGTGTCTTGGCTTGTGGCAGATAAAACATTTGACCTTGGACATGTCAATGTTCTTCTTACCACCCTTCTTCTTTGCCTTACCCTTGCTCTTCCCTGCTAGGGCTAGAGCTTCTTCATCCACAATCGATGATGCACTGTTGGATGAATTTGAACCTTGAACCATACGGGTCTCTTCTTGCACAAAGTCATCCTATAATATCTACCAGTTAGGGAGCTTCTCTGTAGCCACTGTTATCACCCGCCTTATAGTTGCCTGCTTGAGATGGATCCAGGATGGATGGTAGAGGGGCAAGCAACTAAGGGGTGGAACCACGACTGCCTAGACTCCCAAATAAATGGTTGTCACGCCAATCAAGGCAGCCTTCACTTTAGGTTATCCTAGTCTAGGACAACAATGGGGGAGACTCGGATCTGCTCCCGACAAGAGAGATCGGACCTAGACACCAGAAGAAGATCAGATGGGGCTTCAGGGTACTTAAGGTGCAAAGTGAATGGAAACCTAGCTCTAGGGTTTAGGTACTAGCAACTGGTGGAGGTGACCACTGTCTTGGGAAACTTAACTATAACAGGGTAAACAAGGACAAAGTTGGGACTATCTAGTACCTAGAAATCAGACTCAATGAAAGGTATTTGAGTTATCAGTAAATGTTGGTAAAGGGCAAAGGCTAATAGCTTAAGGGCAGCTCTAGCTAGGAGATCAGTGCTTTGTGTGCATTGGGCAATGGAGTTAGCAGTAAACCAAAGTTTCAGAAAACCCACCTAGGAGACACCTTGATCTACGAACCAGAAAGCAGTTGGTCCAGAAAAGCTAAGGTACAGGAAACCCAGCTCAATGGATGACTAGCGCTTGGGCTTGGGAGGACAGATATGCAGTTTCACGGTCACCGGGAGGCTAATGGATAAACGTTGAGGAAGAGAAGAGGTCAGGGAGACCTGATCTACAAGCCCAAATCAAGAAATCAATAGAAAAATCAGATCTAGAAAAGTCAAAATCTGATGATGGGGCTAGGAGGCTGAAAACTAATTTTTCAGATCTAGGGCGAACCGGGATTAATTAGCACAGCGTTGGGGGTGTTCTGGAATGCTTGAGCCTTGATCTATCAGCCTATCTTGTCAGATTTAAGAAAAAATCACTTCCGGTAAAGTCCAGTTTTCAATGAGGGCGCTAGGGTAGTTTCAATCAATTTTTCAGATCTAGGCCAAATGGTTAAGCAGTTGCACAACTTTGGGGTTGATTTAGGCTGTGTGGGACCCGATCTATCCTTCTGTGAAGTCAGAATTCAGAAAACTCAAAACCCTAGCAGGTCAATTTTTCAGTGGGGGGTTATGCAGTTTTCTGCTTAAAAATCAGATCTAGGTCAAACTGTGAGGAATTTGACCAATGTTTCAGTTGATTTGATGTAGGGGAGGCCCGATCTATGAAACCCATAAATGGTTTGGCAAAAGATCGAACGGTTCCCTGATTTATTGATTTTTAGGTTTTTAGTGTTTTAGGAGTTTTCAGAAAAAGTTGAATTTCAGCAAAAGGTACAATGGAATAAGATCTAAAAAATAAGAACTTACCTGTTGGATCTTACATGGAAAAGCTTGTAGAAGTCTGTAACAGTGACGATCTTTGCTATCTTGGTCAATTTTGGAAGATCCCTGTGATTTCTATGGCATATGCAAGCTCCAGGCCACCAAAGCGCCCCCTACCCTACATGAGCAAACGTCAACCATATCAGATTTGCACATACAAAATAAAGAAAATGAATGCTACAAGACAGTAAAATGAAGTAATCATAGATCACAATGAAACTAATGAAAACCCCTTGATCCAAGACGAAGAGAACCGAGCGAGTTGAGGTCCCCCTACAAAAACGCTCCAGCCAAAACGCCCTCCTGTAGACAAAACAATGATAGCCATGAAAAATGTAGATCTCACGATAATTTCCACAATGCTAGGAAGCTGAAGACTAGCTAATCACCATTTGAGCACATCAGATGCAAAGCAGATCCATAAAAATTTCCACAGAAAAAGTCTTTCTATTATTCAGATCCAAGAGCCAAAGACCCCTTACAAATGAGAAGTTCTCTCCTTTAAATAGAAATGAGAGAACCTCAATCATAACCAAATCCTAACCACTTTAAAAACGAGTGGCTAAGATTAAAAGATGAAATGTTCTAATCAATGGTTGAGATGAGCTCAACATACAATACATGGATCAATATAACCATAATTTATCAAAGTGGACTAACCCACCCAAAAAAGGTAACCTACTCAACAAGAAATAAATGAAAGCACATGGTGGGTCCAAGGAGTGTTTGACTAACTCCCTTTGGGTGTCTCCATGGCACAATAAATAATATAACAATTTAATTCTTTGACTTTTGTGCCTCCTTGAGGAAATCGTGAGCCTCCAAAAAGAGCTCCAAAAAATAATAAAAAATGCCCAGAAAATAGGTGTGGGCCCAATCAGGAGCTGCAACTGCTGGAGAAGGTGTGGAGGACATCACTCTCATCATCATGACTCATCCCATGTCATTTCTTTGCCTCAGTAGCCCAAATCAATTTCTTCAATAGCCATTTAATTATTTTTTAATCTGCCTCGGGAAACGTGATCCTGCCAAAACAACCTCCTAGGGTGCCTGTGTTGTCAAACTAAGCCCACCAGGCTCTCTGGGATGGGGGTACAATGGTACAAACAAGTGGTTACACCCCTATGTTCCATACAACGCCCTAGGAGATCCAACTAAAACGTCTCCCTACTCAGACATATCAACTTGTGAAGAAAAACTGCATCAGAAAGGCAGAATGAGCCTGATCATATTTGCAAATGCCCGAAACTGGAAATAAACTGTCTCATTAGACTCAGAGAGTCCAAATCCATCTAAGGTGTCTACTCATACCCCTCATAGGTCTCTATCTGATCATCAACCATATCCAATAAACAATATAACCCTCTGTAAATGATCAGACACCAATAATAACTCAGACTATCATCCATTTGTTGCAAGTATTAAAAGGCTAAGACATGCTCTACAGCTCATTCAAGCAACAATCACAACAAGTAGCAATCATTTCACTGGCGGTACATCAACAAATACATATATAAGGCTTTATTTATTATTACTCAGACTTAGACTTTCAGGACTATACTCACTTCATAGCTGTAGTCATTTTGCTAGTGAAGGGTGAAGGGTGAAATTGACAAAGCTAAGGCAAAGGATGACTTCCTACTCAACATCATGACACTTCGGATATGGAAATGGAATACTCACTATAACCAATGTCGGACAAACAACACAAGGAATGGTAGTGCCTCACAAATGGGTGAGTTGTTTAGAGAGTGCTTATTCAACTTAGGCATCATGACTACATCAAACTTGATCCAAGTTTATTAGGATGAACATTTTATTCCATGGCCTTTTTGGCCTATATGACCCTTTTGGGACTTTACCAGTGCTTAAAAGCACAGCTAATCGCAGCTTTCATCCGGGACATATTTATTTTAATAAAGTCAGCAATTTTTGGATATAGCATATTTTAAACCATTGCTTTTTTAGACCTTTTCTTATACTCTTCAAGGAGTATTTTAGCATTTCATCGCTCTTGCCCTTTTTACATATGTTAAGAAACACAGTTTTATAATTTTCATTTTCCATGGGCGCATATTCAATATTTCCAATATAAGTAGTATGTGAGCTTTCAGTTTTAGCCAACAACATCTCAAGTGACTAGGGGGGGTTCTGCACAATGCCAAACATCGGGACAACCGACCAGAATGATTTAGGCATACAATCCAACTTACCAAGGCAAGTTCTGTCACCAACTCAGAGCCAAGACGCAATATAAACAGGGAGGCTTGTCCAACAAAGGTTCTAGCAGGGAAAAAGATTCTCCATGCCATAAGTCAAGAAGTCAGTCGTGTTGAAAACTAAACTGGAAGGTAATGGATGGGTGAAAACAATAAATGATGGAGCCAACACTAGCAAGCCAAAACAATGGTGGGAATGACTACCTCTATTCTCCCTAAGGAGGGCAAAACCAATGAGTATAAATCAAGAACTTCCAAGTCTAAGCAAGGACATCAATACATAGTACAAGATACAACCAAGTCCATATAATTACGACCGCCAGATCATGATACCACAAGTTAATATATGTCACAAGAATCAGTATAAGAGCAATAATAACCATAACACAATATAAAATGCCAAGTCATAACCATGCAATAAAATCCATCTGAGACACCATCTGTCCATTGAGAAAGAACTAATATAACACTGAGCATCCATGACTGCTCTGAAATAACATAAATGGCTACATTGGTCCTCAAATTTGAGTGTCCTGAGACTTAGTCCTGACATGGGAGAGTACAATAGTTCAATGATACAAAAATGATCCATCAAAATTGTTCATCTCAGCATCTCATATGTAAGAGATCTGGTTGAAAAATGTACTGTGTCTGAAAAATAGAATATGGTAGCCTGGCTACTATATATGTGATAACAGCCACCACACCTTTTACAAAGGCGTCCCATGGCTTAGAAAAGCCATTGAGAGCTATCTGAACTAGCTCTTCATGCTCAGTCTTAGAGCCAACAACTCCAATCTTGTCTCTGATTTGTGTGAGCCTTGTGAGATAAGGCACCACTCCTTCACCCTTGGCCATGTTGATACTATGTAACCTCTCAAGCGACACCATCTTTTGGTTTTCGTTCTTGCTCTAGTAAAGACCTTCCAAAGCTTTCCACATTTCCAATGCGGTCTTCTTCTCGGAATGGTGAGGGACCATGTGGTCCTTCACCCCATCTAAGATGATCAATATAGCTCTGGAATCTACCTTCTTCCACCTTGCCAACTTTGCCGGATCTTTGGGTGCAATCTTCGTGGAGTCAATGTGCTTCTTTGCATCACTAATATCCAGGATCCTCATGATCCTCTCTTTCCATGTAGGAAAGTTTTGAGCCCCCTAGAGTCTATCCTCGACTCTCAACTGTACGACCATACTAACGTGTACCTGTCAAACTCTAGGTTTGTGTTTTCAGTAGATCTACCTCTGATCTATCAATAATGCTGCTATTTCTCAGATTTAGCTTAACAGAACTTTGATACCATGTAAATTTCCTTAAAACTCAATCTTGAGCTACACAATATATATTTTAATTTTATTACTGATAACCACACATGAGTTTCTTTACTAGTAATGCAGCGAAAAATAAATACTGAGAAATATATAACAACAATCACATCAATAGAGGCACCATTATTTTTGGGTATGGAAACCCCCGAAAAAACCCAAGATGGGAAAACCAGTGCAGTAGTCAGAGAAGAAATTTTATTACGAAGATATAGAAAAAATACAATCCAAAAGATCGATTTACCCAACCTAGCAAAATCAAACCTTTGCAAATCATTGAGAACACCCCACAAGTCAGTACGACCGTTTGGGTCAACTGTACGGAATCCGTACGGTCTCTGCGTCAGCTGTACGGAATCTGTACAACCCTGCTCACACATGCGGTTTGCTGTACGATTGTTGTACGACCTCTGCCAGATTTGTACGACCTCCCTCTCAGTGAATCGTACGGCTCTCTCTCTGCTTGACCACTCTGTTAATCCTTCGGATGAATGCTCCTCTTTCTTCTCTGCAAAACTTCTTCCTCTAACTTCTCTGTTTGTCTCTGTGTGTGTCCTCTCCACCAAATCTCCTTTTAACGCATTGGCCAAACGAAAACCTTAACTCTCACTATGGATTAATAGATGAGATCCTCCGGTGAGATCAATGGCCAAGATTAGATTAGCCATTTCTTAAATTATTTTCACTTGAACTTTTTTAAAAAGTGACTCCATTAAGTCAATTAATAATTAGATCACTTAATGTACTTTTCCTAAGTCTAAACTTTAGAAAATCACATTAATACATTTGGCTTCTTGTTTTATGTCTTCTAGCATGCAAGGACACATGCAATGATAGAAGACCTTCCTTGTTGCCACTTTCTAACACCCCTCTCCCTGCAAATGCAAACTACACCATGTTAGATTTGATTCACAAGAATGAAAGTTTACGAATGCAAAGTAAATCAATGAGCACAATCAATTATCAAAGACACTTTAGAAAAACCCCCTGATTGCCATTGTCTTCTAGTGGAGAGAGCTGGAGATCCCTCATAAAAACGCCCCAAGAGAAGATGCCCTCCCTGCAAACAAACACGACCTCCACAAAATATGTTTGGAACTATCATAAATCACTTAGAACATTTCCGGAAATAAGTTCACAATTAGGCGCGAACAATCTATGACAAAGAAGACACACGATCCTTGAAAAATATTTCTCTATTCCAATAGCCAAGAGCCAAAAGTGCCCTTTACAATGAAGAGTCTTCTCTCTTAAATAGATTCGAGAGAGACCAAAACCCTAACCGCTTTTTGAATGAGTAACCAAGATTAAAAGATACAAAGTTGATCATCAACGGTGGAGATTATTTTACTTTTTACATACATGGATCATAATGAACAAATCAAAGGGGGGTGCACTTTTGCCCAATGATGCCTTAGGAAGGCACAATACATCATAATGATCAAATATAACAATGTGGTACATGGAAAGGGGGTCTCCTTAGGGGTCTAAAGTCTCCCTAGGCTCCCCAATACAATAGTATCAAGATACAACATGGTAGTACATCAATAGCCAAGGTGAGGGGTGTCCCCATGGGGGACGTTTTCCTTAGAACAACCAACAAAATGTAAGTCAATCTTGTGCTGAGAAGTACTGCTGAAGAATGATCCATAGAGCCAATATATATCATAATAAAACATCCCATGTAATTTTCTAGCACTAGAATGACCAAATCGATTTCCTGGAAGTAGCCATAGTTCATTTTTTATGAATAAAAGCAGTGCTAATCATCGCTGGAACATAAACATGCCAATATTATCATTTCCTTTTCCTGAAAACAAGAACTAAGTATGCCAATGGAATCAAAGATGCCAAATCCACTAATGATGGTGACAAATACACTGTGAATCCATCTAGATGTGCCTTTGAAAGCTCCAAACCATGTCCAGTAATAAAATAATGGTCATAATAAATAATAATAATAAACCATAATAATGTTGATCATGGCCAATAATCATCAAACTGAGTATTGATATGATATACTGGATGCATATAGGTGATAAATAATCAATCTTGAACCACTGTAGCCAAACTTGCTTCAGGACCTATGTTGACTAGGTCAAACTAGGTTCGATCAAGTCAAAATAACCAAAATAAAGCCTAAATTGTAATCTGATCAATCCAATGTGCATAAGGGATGAAAGATAACTCTCTTATTCATATTATTAGCCAACTAGAACAATAGCAATCGATCAAATCTATTAAAATAAGACTTGCAATTAGAGTAAATAAGCGATATTCCATGAAGTCCTTTATGCATGCTCACTTACAAACTTAGTGAAAATGCTAATGGTGGGTGAGGTGAATAGAACTAGGCTAAGATGAAGGAAAATATTTGTTGACCTTGACACAATGATCTCTCAAACTGGTAGGGGAAACAAGGATCCACTTGGACATGTGTAGGACATATAACAATAGGGAAGGGCGGTGTCTCACAAATAGAATAAGTTGAGTGAGAAATATCCATTCAACTCTAACAAGTGTCTACAAACTCACATCCAAGCTTGACTCAAGCTCTGTGAGGATCTTTTCTAGGACCCTTGCATTGAGTACACAAGAAACTATAATATAGAGATCTTAGGGGACACTTAGAATCCGCTGACCCTTACTCACATCAAAACCTATGGGCTCTGTGAGGAAATAATCATTACATTTCAAATAAACTATGGCCAACAATCATTTAGATATATTATTTGTTCCACATCTGCATTTGGCCTTTAACATTTCATTTCATAGCCCTCTTATATGTGCTTAAAAGCACAATTATTTGCAGTTTTTATTATCAATGTTCCACGGGGACGCGCCCCCTCGCTCCCCTACGCTTCCGGGACGGGGAAACTCCTAGAGAAATGTTTCCCCACGTTTCCCCAAGTGCAGAACACGTTTCCCCCTATGGGGGGCTTCTAGGCATCCCCCTGTCCCCCCACCCCCCCAAATTTTCATCTTTCACAATAAAAATAGATGCAAATTAAAATATTAAAAAGGCGTTTAAAAATTAAAACATAATTAAACGAAAATCAAATTAAATCCTAGACTAACCTAAGAGTCTAAGACCTTCCTAAACGCTATCCTCTCACGATTTCATTTCATAATCATATTGCAACTAAACTTGGAGCAGTCGTCACTATTCTAAGTTCTAACTTCTCTGTGTTCATTGTTCGGTATCTATTTGACTATTTTAGACTTCAGTATTTGTTGCATTATCTTTTACAAATTTGAATTTAGATATACAGTGCATAATGATAATTATGATATTTAGTTTTTAGTTTTTACATGGGTATAGTAACATAGTTCAGTATCATTTACAAATTTGAAATTTGATATGCTAATAACTAATAGATGTGTTATCACCAAACTTGTAGCTGCCTCTATGAGGTGAATCTAGGATGGACGGTAGAGGGATGGGCAGGGATGGGCAACTAAAGAGGTGGAACCAAGATAGCCTCGACTCCCAAATGGATGGTTGTCACGCCAATCGAGGCAATCTTCACTTGATGTTGTCTTAGCCCAAGACAACAATGGGGGAAATCCAGATCTACTCTCGACAAGAGAGATCAGACCAAAACACTAGATCAAATCAAATGAAGTTGAAGTACGTAAGGTGTAAGGTGAAGTAAACCCTAGATATATGGATGAAGTCACAAGGGGAAATAGGGCTTGGATCAGGGGTTTATGAGATGTGAAATTTGATCCAAGTTCGAAATACAAGTGACATATGAGCCTATTATTAGATCTGGGATCAAGGTACTAGCAAAAGATGAAGATATCCACTGCTTTGGGAAACGCGACCAATGCAGGGAGGGTACGAATAGGATTGGGGCTATCTAGTACCAGGGGATAGACTCGAAAGAAGGTATAACAGTATCAAAGTACTCGAGCCAGAAAGAAAAGATCAAATCGCAAGAGAAGGAGGCAACATGAAGGGTAACGCTAGGGTTTAGAGAGCAATGCCTTGGGATTTGGGCCAAAAGGATTCACCTAAGAAAAACGTTTTGGAAGACCCACTTAGGGTTTGACCTGATCTACAAAACCCAGAAATGGTTTGCCAAGAGATCAAGCAGTTTGATCCATAATATTTTTTGATTTTTTTTATATTTAGGGTTTCAACATGAAAATGAAGATGCCAGTAAATTGAGATCTAGAAAAAAAGAACTAACCTGTAGATCTTACCTGGAAAACCTTGTAGATGCCTTGATGATGATGATCTATGCCGTCCCGATCAATTTGTGAAGATTTGAAGGAATCCTCTATGTGAAACGATTTGCCCAAGGAAGCCAATGCGCCCTCTCTCCTGCACAACAAACGCCAACCCTATCATATTTGATGCGTCAAGATAGAAGAACAAATGCTACAAAAAAATAGCAAGATGAAATGATAGATCACAATGATACTAATGAAAACCCCCTGATACAAGTGAAGCGAAGCCAAGCGAGTTGAGAAAACCCTGCAAAAACGCCCAAGTTGAAGTCGCCCTTTTGTAGACAAAACAATGTTTCCAAAAAAATATAGATCTCACAACAAATACCCAAATGCTAGGAAGCAATAGATTTTCCAATCACCATCTAAGAACACAAGATGCAAAGGAGATCCAAGAAATTTCCACAAAAATAGTTTTCTATTATCCAGATCCAAGAGCCAAAGACCCCTTACAAATGAGAAGCCTTTAAATAGGAATGAGAGAACCAAAATCATAACCACTTTTCAAATGGGTGGCTAAGATTAAAAGATTACAATGTTCTAGTTAACGGTTGAGATGAGCTCAACATAGAGTACATGGATCAATACAATAGTATAATATAAAAATGGACCAAATCACCCTAGGAGAGGGGATTCCACTAAATAAAAATAAATGAGGCTCATGGTGGGTCCAGCAAGTGTTAACTAACTCCCCTAGGGTGTCCCCATGGCACAATAAAAATAATATAATTTTTTAACTACAAAATAGTGCCTCTGTGAGGAAATTGTGAGCCTCCAAAAGCTCCAGAAAATAATAAAATATGCTCGAAAAATAGATGTGGGCCCATCCAAGTGCTGCAACTACTGGAGAAGAAGTGGAAGACACCACATTCATCATCAGAACTCATCCCATGCCATTTCTTTGCCTTAGTAGCCCAAATCGAATTCTTTAGTAGCCATTTTAATTATTTTTTATCTGCCTCTGGAAACATGATATGCCCAAAACTGCCTCCTAGGGTGCCTGCGTTATCCAACTGAGCCCACTAGGATCTTTGGGAGGGGGGGTAATATGGTAGAAACAAGTGGTTGGACCACCCCCTCCTCATACAACGCCCTAGGAGATCCAAGAAAATCATCTCACTGCTTAGACAGGCCATCCAGTATGGCAAAATTGCACTAGAAAGGTACACTGAGCCAAATCATCCCTGCAACTGCCCAAAACTGAAAACAAGCTGTCTCATTGTACTCAGGGAGTCCAAATCCATCTAAGGTGCATACTCATACACTCTTTAGGTCTCTGCATGATCATCTCCAATATCCAATATACCCAGATAGACAAAATAATAATTTGTAAATGACCATATAACCAACAATATAACCTAGGCTAACATCCATCCGCTGTAAGTGTTTAGAGGTTAAGACATGCTCTACAAATCATTCAAATAACACCTATAACAAGTAGCAATCATTTCACTGGCGATCTATAAACCAAATATATAGGGTTTCATTTATTTATTATAACTCAGACCAGACTTTCAAGACCATACTCACTTCATAATTGTAATCAATTTGCTAGTGAAGAGTGAGGGCTAAAATTTAGAAGGCTAGGCCAAAAGGTGACTACCAACTTGACACTGTGACACTTCATATATGGAAAGGGAATACTCACTCTAGCATATGCAGGACAAGCAATAACACAGGGATGGCAGTGTCTCACAAATGGATAAGCTACGTTCAGAGGTGCTTATTCACCTTGACAAATGCTCACAATCCAAATCAATACAAGTGAGGCCAACAATCCTTAAATATAACTTTCGGAACCATTGCTTTTTGGGCCTTTGATTTTCCATAGCCTTGGTCCATGCATTTATTACACGTATTTTTATTATTTTAAGCTTCATGCATTCATGTATGTTCAAAAACACTACTTTTCATGAATGTTTTAAGATATTCATTTCATTATACTTCAAAGCCAATTTCATTAGGCTTGCCTTGCATTCATGTATGTTTAAAAACACTACTTTTCATGAATGGGCTTTTTCATAAGATGTTCATTTCATTTCCAAATACATTGTATTGATGGCAGTGCTACTTGTTTCAGGTTAACCAACACAACCTAGGCAACTCAAAGCCGAGACACAAATAAACAGGGAAACTTGTCCAACAAAGAGGCTCTAGTGGGGAAAGGTCCTCCATGCCACAAGTCAAGTAGTAGGTCGGGTCGGAAACATAACTGGAAGGTAATGGATGGGTGGAGATAGTGAATAATGAAACCAACACTAGCAAGCCAAAGTATGGTGGAAATGACTACCTCTCTTCTCCCTAAGAAGGGTAAAACCAATGAGTATGGATCAAGAACTTCCAGGTCTGAGTAAGGACGGACATACATAATATCAATACATCCAAGTCCACATATTTATATGACCACCAAATCATGACACTAGATGCTAATACATGTCACAAGAATGAGTACAAGAGCAATAATAACCATAACACAAGGTAATATAAGCTGAGTCATAAACATGCAAATAATCCATCTGAACCAATATCTGTCCAATGAGAGAACACTGATACAACTCTGGGCACTACTAACTGTTCTGCAAATGGCTAAATGACTCCATCAGTCCTCAAATTTGAGTGTCCTGAGACTCAGTCATGGCATGGGAGAGTACTATAGTCCATCAATCAAACAATGATGCATCATAGATGCTCATCTCAGCATCTCATATGTAGGGGAACTGGCTGAAAAGTATACTGAAATCTGAAAAATAGAATATGGTAGCCCGGCTACTGTATATGTGATAACAAGATGTACACCCCATAATGATGAATTTAGTTTTTAGTTTTACTTTTTACATGGTAATAATTATTGACAGGATTTATCATTTTTATATTTTAAATTAATTTTTATGACTCCGACATCCCCCCATTTCCTTGGAATTTCCCTAAAATTTGGGGTAGCTTCCACACGTCCCCCTTGTGCGTTTCTCCGCTCCCACGCTCCCACGCTCCCCCGCCCCGGAAACTTTGTGGAACACACTTTTTACCATGGGCTTGCATTTTAGAATATATAGCAATGAGTCACATGAATGAATATAATGATGGTAGTACAACTTGTTTCAAGTCTAGCTGACACAACTCAAGCAGCTAGCCAACCTTAGCTCATGATCCATTAGCTCATGATCCAACACCAGCGGGTTCTCCTGGCCCCGAAGGGTCAAGGCTTTGGTAAGTTTTGTCGCACAACTCAGAGTTGAGACACATATCAACATGGGGTCTATCCAACATAGAGATCCAAGTGGGGAAAGCTCTTCAATCTCACTAGTCAAAGTCGAAGTCAAGGGTCAATTTCAGTATGG